>JAWRVZ010000809.1:0-67062 GCA_037043235.1 Rhodeus uyekii
TAATAATAATAATAATAATAATTCAAACAAGTGATTGTTCATAGTTTCATTGAATATCAAGGCTGGTCAAAAATATTGTAAAACAGCATGAAAATGAGAAGCTGATGAATTAGTCAAATGCATTTCTGAGCTTTTATTGTTTTTATAAATTGTGATGAAATTTATCAACAATGGAAATTAAAATTAACTATTGTTATTATTATGATTATTAGTATTAATACTAGTTTCTTTGTGGTCTTGATCAGATGGAGTGTATAAGGGAAGCTTCCTCCTGCTCGTCTCTCCTCTGCTCTTCTACTTCCTGTTTCAGTGAATCCAGATTCTGCAGCAAAAAACACTGAATATGAAACTCATTCTGATGCATCGCTATACTTTACTGAATAAAGCTTGATTGTTGCTCTGCTGTTCTTATTAAACAAATATTGTCCATCATCATTATGAGAAGAAAATAATTTTTTTATAGCCAAAGAGAAGAATCAAAAGACATTTCTTTCATTCACAGAAAAGCAAATACTTTGAGATTGTGTAAATGAAATCATGATATAAAAATAAAAATCATGAAAATTAATAGGTTAACCAATCAATTGTTTGAAATGCTTATAAACAATATGATTGTAAACTTCTCATACTTGCATTTAAGACATTCAGTCTTTAAAAATATTTTTTTTCCAGAAAGACTTGCAAGATTAACTTTTTGTCTTAGTGAAAATAAAATCCTTCTGCAAAGTGAAAAACTGTAAACTAGATTATTTGATTCTCTGTAGTGACACTCTTTTCTTATAACAATTATAATTATTTTTGGTAATAAATATACAAGCAACAGTAACACAAATTAAATTCAAGATTTAAAAAAACCCCTCATAATACAGAAACTGATGAACCAACCATCCAAAATACATAAGGATTTGATAAATGTTTTGATATAATATTAAATGCTTATTACCTGTTTTGACAGCACAAACCACAGATACTTTTTTACATATTAAAATATATTAGATACTATTAGTTGGTCCAATTAATTAATTGGGTGGATTTATGTTTATTAGTCCAGTCAACATTAGCCCTCCTGAATATTGACTGTTTTTAAAAAATAACCCTTCATTTAATGTTTTTTACAATATATTTTTGCACACTTAATGTTCACTTAAAGCCCAAGCAAGAATATTAGCTCAACTTAGATATTTTTGCACTTCCAACAAATTGGTGTTTTTACAGTGCGCACAACTATAAATGCTTTGAAACAATATGACTATAAATTGTTTACAATATGTAACATCTGAAGAAGAGACTTACAAGAAATCGTGTTTGTTTGGTTTTTCGTGACACTCACACAATCACAGACACAGATTGTCCTCACACCCACAGTTTCCATACACCTTTTTAAGGCTATTTTTGGGATATAACAAACAATATGAAGTTGCGAATTTTTTCTTGTACAACACATTGTTTTAACTGTGCTCTAAGTAAAGTGAACAAATTGAAGGAGGAGCATAATTTCTAAAAATGCTAAATTGAGGCAGACACATTTCTATCCCATAAAGAAATGTGCATAAACCAAGACAAATTAGCAGAATATATCCCTAGATCCACAACTAAAACCTCACGTGACTCTGGAAATGTTTGGATAACGGAACAATCCATCGGTTCAGTTTCATCACACAACATCCCTAATGTTTTTTTAAGTTCCTCTGAAATACTTGAGCCAAAGTCTGTGATTAAAAAGCTTTTGTGTAATTCCCGTCCAGAAGGGTCTCACATGATTGTGTTCACAAACACCAGCATCTGAACAAAATAACATGACAAGGTTTATTACAGTTCATGCTCTATTGTGCAAATCATTCATGATGATGAAGAGCTACAGTTTCTCTGAGTACAGCAACTTCCAAATTGATTATTATCATGGTTTCCACAAAAATATGAAGCAGCATGACTGTTTTCATAATGAATGCTTCCAAACCCCCAGAAAGACACTGAACCCATCAGGTGAAGGACGAGATAAGATCTATATAGTTATTTATTTTTTAGCACCATTCTAAAACCCCTCCGTTAGTTCTGTTTTAGTGAAATGGAGAATGAAGTGGTTTATTTGAATTCTCATCTCTGGTTCTCCAGCGCCTCCCTGTGGCGGAGGAAACCACAGCATGTGCTTCTGAACCAGAGAAGCACTGGACTCGGCAAGGGAGGGTAGAGAAAAAGAGCACTCGTCTCTAATTCTGCTTATATATATATATGCACGCACATTTCTTATTTCATGCATGTTTTATGCATGCAAGCGTATATATCTTTAACGATTAGTGTTTTTTTCTAAGCTGGAAAGTGCGGTGGCGAATCCACATCTCCATCTTTGACGCTGATAACATCCAGACCCTTATTTGTTCAGAACTGGATTGTTGCAGCGCTGATATAGTTGCACTTCATAGGCGGAAGAAACCGCATAGCGTGCGTGAGAAGGTACCGATCAGACGAGTGAGGGCAGAAATAGGGCAGCGCCCGTCTCAAACCACCTCGACAGAACTGTGAACCGTAACTCTCTTCAAAGAGCGGCAGGCGCGAGCTGTTACAGTGACATACACAGCGCCCTCAAGCACATACTGTGCTGCTCTCAAACACAAGTGTATCCCCACCCGTGATTTGCGAGGGCAGGGATGAACGCATGCCTTGTATTGCTCTTGCTCGCCATTATATCTCACTTTTAGCTGGTAGACAAACAACAGTAAATATGACAGACAGAACACATACAGCTCCGGCAGACGCAGAAGCTGCCGGCTGTTTGGCATGGCATGCGTTTATAGATTCCTGGTTCGTGACGTCACCTGCTCTGACGTTCTCTCACGCGATTGGTTGGATTGCATGCGTGCTTCATGACGCGTTCCCACAAATACAGCTTACATTCAAGAGACTGTTACACTTTAATATTTATTAATAAAGAGACATCTATTTTAAATTGTAATACTATTTAGCAATTTTACTGTTTTTACTGCATTTTTTATTGAATAAATCCAGCCTTGATGAGCAGAAGAGACGTCTATCAAAAACATTGAAAGATTGTAATTGTGTTTCCAGACTTTTGACAGGTAGTATATCAGTGATAAAACACACACACACACACACACACACACACACACACACACACACACACACACACACACACACACACACACACACACACACACACACACACACACACACACACACACACACACACACACACACACACACACACACACACACACACACACACACACACACACACACACACACACACACACACACACACATTAAAGATATATATATATATATATATCTTTAAAGAAATTCACAACTTTCTCAATCAAATCAAGTCAATTTAAAGCTACTTCTTGCATATGATCACAACGTCCATACTCTGAAGTGACTATAAGTGTTGAATGCTTTTATGCAATGGTTAAATCATATCTTTTGTGACATACAAAGAAAAACAATGTTGATGTCAAATTACAAGTTTATATACCGGTAATAAAAAGGTATCACAGGCAATTAATTTACGTTTTGTTATAATAATTCCCTTTCAATAAACAATATGCTTCTCTTAAACATACAAAAACATGCACATTACTTGTTTATCATTATTAATATTTGCCTTTTATTTTTCATTATTTCCTTAACTTATTTTATTTCTACTTTTATCTCAATCAAATGTTCTTTTTCCTCTAGAATTATTTTTGAAATCTAATTTCTCTATGTGTTCTCTTAATTATTTTGCACTGTTTATCCTCATTATTATTTTCATAATAATAGTTTCTCTCAGAGCAGATGAATACAGTCTTTCGGTTTACTATGTGTCTGTGTAGTTCAACATGATCTGAATATTATCACTTCATCAGAGACATGTCTGAGAAGAAAGATCTGTGATGAGGAAATTGAACAGATTTTTTATAGAGCGGATAGAAGATCTAATGTTGACAGTGTGAACTATCAATAAAGAGAGTATCCCACATCCTCCTCGTATCTCCACATCGCACACCACTCACCTTGATGACACCTGGTTTGTATTTCCCCATCTTTCAAGAAATCTACTACTTTCTCAATCAAATCGAGCCTATTTATGAATTTGTGGATTGTTAATGGTTAATTATTTTAGATCTGTCTGTGTACTTGTTTTGTCGACACACTTGTCGATGCGTTTTGTTGTTATTTCACAATGACAAAAAATGTGTACATTTCCATTATCTTCATTAACATTTGGTACCATATTCTTTACCATATCAATCAATTAGATTTTTTACTCTTGTATTTGGAAAGCAATCTACAAAAAAGTACAAAATTGTATAGATGTTCAACTGATATTAAAACCACATTGAAAGTTATTAAACATTTATTGGAGCCAACCTGAACTCAGAGCTTTCTTCAGAGATGATACCATATCCATTGAATATAGTAAACAAAATATAATCAGTTAACTTATTTTTCAACTGCTTTTATCTTGTTCAAATGTTTTTTGCTCTTTCTATATATACTTTTTTTTATATCTAATTACTCTTTTTGTTCCCATAATTATTTGACACTGCTCTTCTTTATTACTATTTTCATATTAGTTTCTCTGAGTTCAGGTGAATACAGTCTTTAACTGCAGCATGAACTTTTATCTTTGTGCTCTGCATTCATATTTTTGTTTGTTGAAATTTAAACAAAAAATTAAATTTTATCAACAAATCTGGTCTTCTCTCCTGCTGTCACAGTCGTTTCATGGCTATTCACTTCCCTTTACCTTTTACATTTACCTTTTTTGCTCTTCCCGTGTTGTTTCCTGCACCTGTCATATCAATCACTCTGTGTGTTAGTCGTCAGCTGTTCCCCATTATTCTGTGTATTTAAACCCTCTTGTGTTCTCTTGACTTTGTTGATGTTGTGTACCTGTGTGTTGATGTTGTCGCTGTGGTCCATGTATTTGAATATTCCAAGCGGTTTGAACGAGTGTGCCGTTTTGTTTGTATTTAAAGTCTTTTGTTTTTGTTATCAAAAAAGAGAGTTTTTGTTGAAACCTGCATCTCCTCATATCTCCACATCTCACACCACTCACCTTGCTGACAGAACAATCAACCTGGTTTGTCGCCACTAAAGACTTCATTATGGACTTCCCCGCTGTTGTCCTGTATCTTCTGGAGCAGGGAGACTGTCCGCTGGAACTTCACACCCAGGAACTCTTGTTCCTGCTGGTCCCATCCAGCCCAGAACCCTTGAACCCGTTGGTCTCATCCAGCCCAGAACCCGAGCTCTATGAACTGCCTCCTGTACCCCTTGCCTCTCCAGTGTCCTCAACCAGCCTCCCTCTCCCACCTCCTCAGTCAGTCCAGCACTTGGCCCTGCTTCAGCCGGTGTCGAACGCCAAATCATCGGCTCCCATCTATAACTGGGACAATATAACTGGGAGCTACCATGTGCCCATCGTTCCTCCATGGCCCGTTGACACATCGGCTCCACCTTGGCTCCATCGAAGACCCTCGGCCACATGGCTCCACCGGGCTCCCTCATCCCTCTGGCTCCTCCTTGGTCAGTCTTCACCTTGCCTCCGCCTTTGGCTGGCTCCCCCTTCCCCCTGGCTCCACCTTCGTTGTCTGTCCCACCGTTTCCCCTTCTGTTCTTGGTTTCTCCAGTTCCATCTCGGACCCTCATTGCCATGGCTCCACCTCAGTCTCCTGGTCCAGTGGATCGCCTGTTCAATCTGAACTGCCTGTGGCGTCTTCAAAGTTGGTCATCCCCAGGGCTCCGTCCATCACCCGGCTGTCGCCCTGGTTCCTCCCACCTTCGACTCTGTCCCTAGGGCCTTGTCCTTGCTGATTTCTCCATCTGACGTCCCCTGCTCCTGGCTTCCCTCCCCTCGACCTTGGACTGTTTTATTTTTGGGACTCATGACTCTGTCCCTTGTTTTGTCCCGTCTTGATGATGATAATAATAATAATAACAACAACATACATCTTTTGATTTTAATAGTGTATGTTGAAATTTACACTTGATAAAAATGTTCAATGTAAGTTTTGCTCAAATGTTTACAGCTAATTTTTCCTAATTTAATTTATATTTGGTTTTAATATAATTTAGTATTCAGTACTATAGTGTCAGAGTCTCACCAGACCCTCAGCAACTACTTTCTCTCAGCACGCACTCTTCCTGAAACTCTGTTTCCCAGACCCTCTTCAGACTCCACTGTGACCCAAAGACTCTTCTGAGCTACTTCCTTCCTCAAACTTCCTCTGATCATCTCCTTCAAGAATCTCTCATCTCCACCCGTTCAGATAAGACTGTTCATGTACCATTATTCACTCCTCTTTTTCGCCACTCTTCATCAGCTCATTCACATCATCAGCTGTCTGCCTTGTTTAATCAACAAACTGTTGACAGACCTTTCGTCTCCATTCTCTCATTGGTATTTTGACAAAATACTTTCTTGTGCCTCTCTTAGGCAGAGGTTTAATTGACACAACACTTACCACAGGACATGCCACAAAACGGTAAAAAAGAAACATCAACTAGCCCCTTTCCAGTACCCTCACAAAACCACTGTAACATCCCAGCACCACCAGTGATTCAGGGGCAATGGTTTCCAGTCAAATGTTGAATATTTTGTCACTTCCTGTGATCGCCCAGAACACAGAACATTCAACACTCTCTCCTGGGCCCTGTAATGATCCAAAACGGTGATATTACAGTTTTTCTACAATTTATTAGACCATTCCACCAACTTGTACATCAAAATCAAATATTTTGTCAAAATCATTTTCTCTTTTGGTCTCAGACGACACACAAAAGCTACAAAAAACATAGACTACTTTCCTGCCTAGTTAAACACAAGTGAGATCGGCTCATAACTGTCACGGGTTGGTGCACGACGAAGATAAAGAAGGTTTCCTTTAAACAGGCTTTATTTCAGATAGGCAGCACACAACACTTACACTGATCAGAACAGACACAGACTGAGGGAAAACACAGGGTAGATTTACACAGAGGGAGATTCGATGATAAGAGACGGCTGACGAGACAATCGAGACGACTGAAGACTCGACAGGTGAATGATGACAATAGATGAGAACATGCAGGACTAGGAAGTAAACAAGATAAACACGGAGACAAGACTGACAGTTCTGTGACAATAACATTGTTATAAAAACATTGCACTGCGAAATAGAATACACCACACATTACAATAACTTATAGATAAGAATAAAAGTTAAAAAACCAAAGAATTTAACAAACTCAGCATTCATTACGAAACGGTACACTGTAAATTACAGTACAGAACAAATCAGCACATTCCTCCTAATTTAATTACAGTATTCAGTGCTATAGAAGTTTCTTGTTTCTCTCTTAGGTAGTCACATCTCAGATCTGCAAAAACACATGACACATATTTTATTATGTACTTAATACTTAACATTTCAAAGTACTTTCACCAGTTGCAATTTACCTTCGAATGTGTACATTTCCATTTTCTTCATTAATATTTGGTACCATATTCTTTACAATATCAATCAAGACTGTTTAGATTTTTCACTAATATAACTAGGAAAGCAATTGGGAAGATTTAGATCTACAAAAATATATACGTACATATAAAAAAAAATCAGAGGTGTTCAAGACAAAATCACATTGAAAGTAATTAATCATTTATTGAAGCCAAGCCGAACTCAGAGCTTTCTTCAGAGATATCAATCAATTTGATAGTTCAAAAGTGTAATGATTTTTTTGTTATTCTTGGTTATGTATTGGTTCCCAAATGTTAACCTTGTCATGGTAATCCACTGGATTATATAAAATAGCTAGTATGCTACATGTAAATAATATTACATGAGAATTTAATTAACCATAATTAACATTTCACTAATAGTGATTTGAAAATGGACCATATTGACTTCAATAGTATGTAATAAAATACTATGTAATTCAATGGATTCCCTCAAATGTTGGGTTACGGACATTATTCAGTAAATATTATTTTGTGTTCAGCAGACGAAAGAAACTCATACAGGTTTGAAACAACATGAGGGTGAGTAAATGACAGTGTGAAGTTTGTGTTGAACTTCATGAAGTTTCCTCATGAAACCCTCCCCTTTCTGAACAGATATAAAAGAAACAGAAACTTTCTTATTTCATTCTGTTCCTGATACATGATGGATCTGCGAGTCTCTGTTGTTCTTCTTTTCTTTTTTCTCACTGGAGGTACAAAAAACAGCAAGTATTGAATGTATTATTTGTTACACAGAGTAGTAACTCAATGTCTCTCTTTCTTTAAGGATATTCTCTCAAGTGTTACATGTGCGAACCGGATTACACGGGATCATGTGATGCAAAAGAGGAGACCTGTCCAGCTGAATCTTCCTACTGTGTAAAAATGAGAACAGAGAAATCAGGTAAGTCCATTTCAGTAGTTTACTGAAAGTGATAATATGAATTAGAAGTATAAATGATAATCTCATTACATAATTGCAACTATTTGTCTGTAGTAGGGGGAATATGATTTTTTTGGAATCGTTTAAAAAAAATCCTATATGGTTGTTTGTCTTTTTTGCAGGTTCGTCTAATGTGGCTGTGGGTAAAGCATGTGTACCTGAATGTGTAGAAGCGACCGTTCAGGTAGATGGAGTAACAGTGTCCACCTACTGCTGTAACACTGACCTTTGTAATGCAGCAGGTATTGATCTTTATTTGACTGATGTGTTCATTTACATTTACATGCATTCAACTAACAGTTTCCTTTTTCCACAACTATTATAATAATATTGTTTATAAGGCGCACAATATCAAATTTCAAGTGTGGTCAAAAATATTGTAACATGAAAAGGAGAAGCTGATGAATTAGTCAAGTGCTTTTCTGACCTTTTATTGTTTTTATTAATTGTTATGAAATCATGGAATTATTAACTATTAGTAATAGTATAATTAATACTAGTTTCTTTATGTTCTTGATCAGATGGAGTGTATAAGGGAAGCTTCCTCCTGCTCGTCTCTCCTCTGCTCTTCTACTTCCTGTTTCAGTGAATCCAGATTCTGCACTTCAGATTCTGCAGCAAAAACCACTGAATATGAAACACATTCTGATGCATCGCTATACTTTACTGAATAAAGCTTGATTGTTGTTCTGCTGTTCTGATATTGATGATTTGAGGAATCTTAATAAACAAATTGAAGAAACAAATAATACGTGTTGCCCATCATCATTATGAAAGGAAAAAACTATGTTTTTTTTAAAGCCAAATATTAGAAGAATCAAAACACATACATAGTGTAAGTGAAATGTGTTTTTTCATTTGCAAACACATGCATCCACAAAACATAAAAACATAACCTGACAGATATAACAGAAATGCGCATCCTGAGGAATCACACATATATGTATGACAAACACCGCCATGAGAATATTTCAGACGGCGATTGCGTCTCTAATTCCTCCCTTGAGCCCAATCGATTCGGAAAAACTTGAAAGAACGATAAGAGTAAACTAAGTTTTACTGACCCTCAGTTCAGTAAAATTAAAGTTGTATTATCATAACACCTGCAGAATTTCTTGAGGATCTGATAATTAATGATCTAATAAGAAGATAAGATTAATAACAAGAAATAGAGAAAAAAATCTGAAGAAAATGTAATGCTTTAATAAAGTCCTATTTGTTAGAATTAGTTGATGCATTAAATAACATCTATGAGCAAATACATGTTTACAGTATTTATTATTAAATAATATTAATAATAACATACATCTATTGATTTTAATAGTAAGTTGTATGTTGAAATGAACATTTAATAAGATAACATTTTCAATGTAAGTTCATGTTAACAAATGTTTGCAGCTCATTTTTCCTAAATTAATTACAGTATTCAGTACTGTAGTTTCAGCACACCTCTACACTTCATCCACACACACTCTCACAATCACCAGAGTACTGACCATCCACAACTACAGTCACTCAGAACACGCTCTTCATGAACAGTCACCACACAGATACCGTTGTTTCCCAAACTCTCTTCAGACTCTCTTCAGACTCCACTGAACACTCTTCTGAGCGAGTTCCTTCCTCAAACTTCCTCTGATCATCTCCTTCAAGAATCTCCCATCTCCACCCGTTCAGAAGACTGTTCACTTATCATTATTCACTCCTCTCACATACTCCTGTGATCGCCCAGAACACAGAACATTCAGCACTCTCTCCTTTGGGCCCTGTAATGATCCAAAAAGGTGATATTACAGTTTTTCTACAATTTATTAGACCAACATAACTCCAACTTTTTTCAAAATCAGACAAAGAAGGTTTCCTTTAAACAGGCTTTATTTCAGATAGGCAGCACACAACACTTACACTGATCAGAACAGACACAGACTGAGGGAAAACACAGGGTAGATTTACATAGAGGGAGATTAGATGATGAGAGACGGCTGACGAGACAATCGAGACGACTGAAGACTCGACAGGTGAATGATGACAATAGATGAGAACATGCAGGACTAGGAAGTAAACAAGATAAACACGGAGACAAGACTGACAGTTCTGTGACAATAACATTGTTATAAAAACCTTTTACTGGGAATTAGAATACACCACACATTACAATAACTTATAGATAAAAAGAATAAAAGTTAAAAAACCAAAGAATTTACCATAAACTCCGCATGCATTACAAAACAGTACACTGTAAATTACAGTACAAATAAAAATAAATAAATCAGCACATTCCTCCTAATTTAATTACGGTATTCAGTACCATAGAAGTTTCTTGTACCTCTCTTAGGCAGTCGTCTCTGAGTTCTGAAATATAATAGGAAAGCAATTATAAAAATATAAGAATTATAAGAGGGAAGAATTATATCTACAAAACATTAAAAAAAAAGTCATAGTTGTTCAACTGATAGTAAAACCACATCGAAAGTAATTAAACATTTATTGGAGCCAACCTGAATTCAGAGCTTTCTTCAGAGATGATATCAATCCATTTAATATAGCAATTTAATTTGATCAACAGATCTGGTCTTCTCTCCTGCAGTCACAGTTGTGTCATGTCTATTCACTTCCTGTTACCTTCCTTGCTCTTACCGTGTCATTTCCTGCACCTGTCAGGTCAAACACTCCCCTCGTTAGTCGTCTGTTCCCCATTAACTTGTGTATTTAAACCCTCTTGTGTTCTTTTGACTTTGTCAAATTTTGACATTGCGTACCCGGTTGTGGATGGCATACCTACCATATGTTCCGTGTCTCAGAGTATTCCAAGCGGTTTGTACAAGTATGCCGTTTTGTTTATATTTAACATATTTTGTTTTTGTTATCAATAAAGAGAGTTTCTGTTGAAACCTGCATCTCCTCGTTTCTCCACATCACACACCACTCCCCTTGCTGACACCTGCTTTCTATTCCCCCATCTTTCAAGTCTATTTAAGACTTGTGTGTGGAATGTTAAAGGTTTATGTTTTTTAATTTTATACTATTTTTTTAGATTGATCTGTCTGTATACTTGAAGATATGTTTTGTTGCTACATTATTAAATTGACAGACTAAACCCAGAAGAACTACATCAACGTCTCCAAGATGTTTGAAGAAACATTTGTAATGCAGCAGGTATTGATCTTTATTTGACTGAAGTGTTACATCTACATGTTTTCAACAGTTGCCTTTTCCGACAATGATTATTATAGTAACTCAAACACAAGTGATTGTTCATAAGGACTACATTATCAAATGTCAGTAGTTGAAAATAGAAAAGCTTATGAATTGGTCAAGTGCCTATTGAAAGTTTTTATTGTTTTAAAAATTTGTATTGTTTTTAAATTGATCAACAATAAACAAGCCACTTTTAGTCATACAATTAATACTAATTACTTTATGGTATTGATCAGTGTTGGGGAAAGTTACTTTAAAAAGTAATGCATTACAATATTGGTCTTGGCGGAAAAAATCTGCTACTGCTGCTGCTGTAATGATGTCACATACTTGGATAAAGTAGATCAAATTAAATATTTGGGTTTATGGCTGGATTCCAAACCTCACATTGACCTCTTTCTTCATAAGATTACAATTGCAAACAGTGTGTTAAATCGATCTAAAAATTATCTTAAATTCAATGTTTGAGAATTTTTTTGCAACTTATATTACTATGTTTTGATTATGCAGATTTAGTTAATTAGTTTACATCTGAAACTATTATTTTGCCTCTTACGACATCTTATAATAACTTGTTTAGATTTGTTATTGGATGTTCAGTTGATACCTGTTAATAATTTTTTATTTCTTATTGGATCGATAAGAAATTGCTGCTGCTGACCCACATCAACAGAGTTGAGGCGTCTGTTTCTAAACTGATGACTGAGATACAAATATTTAACCTGAGATTGACATTTATTCGAACAATTCCCGTCATTGTATTATGTATGATTTATGTTTTCCACTCAATGTTACAAAGTACTTTTACTAGTTTTACTAGCAATTTATCTTCAAATGTGTACATTTCCATTATCTTCTTTAGGAAAGCAATTGGGAAGAATTACATTAAAAACTAAATAAAAAATCATAGATGTTTAACTGATAGTAAAACCACATTGAAAGTAATTAAACATTTATGGGAGCCAACCTGAATTCAGAGCTTTCTTCAGAGATGATATCAATCCATTTAATATAGCAAAAAAAGAAATGTTTTTTTTATTATCGGTTATTCACTTCCTGTTACCTTCCTTGCTCTTCCAGTGTCGTTTCCTGCATCTGTCAGGTCAAACACTCCCCTCGTTAGTCGTCAGCTTTTCCCCATTATCTTGTGTATTTAAACCCTCTTGTGTTCTCTTGACTTTGTCAAATGTTGACATTGTGTACCCGGTTGTGGATGTTTTCCCCATGTTCCGTGGCTTAGAGTATTCCAAGCGGTTTGTACAAGTATGTCGTTTTGTTTATATTTTAAATATTTTGTTTTTATTATCAATAAAGTTTCTGTTGAAACCTGCATCTCCTCGTTTCTCCAAATCGCACACCATTCCCCTTGCTGACACCTACTTTCTATTTCCCCATCTTTCAAGAAATCTACAACTTAAGTCAAGTCTATTTATGACTTGTGTGTGGAATGTTAATGGTTTATGTTTTTAAATAATTTTTTGAGATTGATCTGTTTTTATACTTGAAGATATGTTTTATTTCACAACAATTTAATATCTCATTATTAAATTGACAGACTAAACCCAGAAGAACTACATCAACGTCTCCAAGAACCTTTGTAATGCAGCAGGTATTGATATTTATTCGACTGAAGTGTACATTCACATCTACATGTATTCAACTAACAGTTACCTTTTCCGACAATAATTATTATAGTAACTCAAACACAAGTGGTTGTTAATATATTATCAAATGTCAGTAGTTGAAAATAGAGAATTGGTCAAGTGCCTTTGGAGAGTATTATTGTTTTTAAAATTTGCATTGTTTTTAAATTGATCAACAATAAACAAGCCATTTTTAGTCAAATAATTAATGCTACAGTGGAGTTAACTTATCTCGACTCACGGTTAACTCGCCAATCCTATTATGTCCATGTTTTGAGTTCACTGAGTTCATGTTGCATGTGGATCGCCCGTGAATCTCCAGTGACGCTTCACTCACAGTGCCGCGCAGCCACAGAAGAACTCACGGACAGTGTTTCCAACTTTGTCGCGCCTTTGTCACTATATTTAGCGAGTATTTAGACCACATTTTAAAATAAAAGCGACTAGCGACAAATCTGGAGTTATTCTGGCCAATGAGTATGAGGCTTAGATAAACACATATACCTGTTTCTGTTCTGACGTGAGCTCTGCTCATCGCCGCTGTGGATTGAAGAACACAGTTCTTCAAAAGTTATTAAAAGACGAGACGAAGCCGAATCTGTTGAGACAACACATTAGACAGGCACAATGCAAGAAAGTATAACATAAGCAATCAGCGTGATGACCTCACGAATATGTTACGAGCAAACATGTTTGATGATAACTTCAAACTCTTTGCAGTTTTTCTCTGAGAACTTCTTTCTGATATTTCTCCACTATTTTTTGGCGCAACATTGGAGGAATTGGTGATCCTCTGTCCAACTTGACTTCTGAGAGTCACTGCCACTCTGAGAGGCTCTTTTTATACCCAACCACGCTGCCAATTGAAGATTGTTGAGGGATCTGGAGAGTTATACTACTACTAGTGAGTAGTATGCAAGGAATATTGTTTTTTGCCTCCTCTTGTTGTCTGATGCGTAAGGTTGGCACCAGGCCTCTCAGAAGAGATTAGGGCTCCTCCCTTAGAGCCATGTTGTGCTCTTGGTGAAGTACAGGAGTTTCAGGCCTCTCTCATCTCGAGAGTGTACCCTTCAGGAGGTTAGGCCCCACTTCTTGAACAAAGCGGCACTGCACCTCAGTTCTTACTTGAACCTAAGTGACTTGGGTCGGCACAAGGGCAGTGGAGTCACCTCATGACTCCCGAACTACACTAGGCTGTACGAGCGTCGTCAGGCCGAGAGATATGCCCTCCACTCTGTAAAGCTCCGCTTGTAATAAAAGCGGTTCCTGCAAATCCCTTTGCTGTGCCACAGGCGTAGAGTAAGGTTCCCTTCTATGGACTAGAAGAACAGCTGCACCTCAACCCTGGCCCGGGTCACTGGGACAGTTCCCCTGGGGGTCACTGACTCCTATTTAGTGCAGTCACTCCCTTCACCTATTTCGTTCCCCAAAGCAAAACCCTCAGGGAAGCAGCGTTGAGTTCCCTTTCAGAAGGGAATGTTTCCCTAAGAACAGACTCTGGGTCCCTTTGCCATGCTGTGGGCATTCCTTCAGATAAGAAGTGGATGATGTACTGTTCAGTCACCTCTTTTAATACCTGCACTCACACCTGTGGTTGCGTCATAGACGGCTGCCGGCCAGTGTCAAGTTCATTATCGTTGTTGGATTAATGCAGTGCTTCTCAATTATTTTCTGTTACGCCCCCCTAGGAAGAGGTAAAAATTTTGCGCGCCCCCCTCCCCCCATTTTGGAACTTTCGCTTTATTGTTTCCATGGCAACGCGTCATGCTTGTCACGTGACATACCGCAGTCACAAAAAGCGCTGTATAATAGATAATTCAAAATAGTCACCAACTAGTTGGCTCAACTTATTGAAACCTAAAAGAAATCTTATGTGGTTGAAAACACTGAATTGTTGCGTCTTTTTTTGGATCAGTGCCAGATATCGCGTGAAAACACGTGTCAATTTAGTGGTTGATCACATGACACACATGAACACCGGTGGGATCGTACACGTCAGAGGATGAGGGGACGGTTATATGAACTTAATATCTGCTGCTCTTGTTCAGTGCAAGAAAACCTACTCCCTGGCAAAAAAAGCATGTACCCCAGGATCACACGCGCCCCCCCTGGCATCGCTCATGAAACCTCTGAAACCTCATGTCAAACTCGTGCAAGAAATTTCAGCAGGCATCTTCCTCGACGCATTTGACATACCGCAGTTTTACCCGTCCTCTAGTGGTAAATCCTTTCTTTGTGAATTACATACAAATCAAAAGGAGATGAAAAATAAGTTTACTATAATAAAAATGGTCAACGTCCAGTTCAAAGGGGTTGCATACGGAAGAAGAAAAAAAGTTAGTAAAAGTAAAAAGTTAGTACGTTTTTTTCAGGGTAAATAATCATGGGTCATTTTTGGGTCAACTATCAATTT
The DNA here is from genome assembly GCA_037043235.1 of Rhodeus uyekii. Lineage (NCBI taxonomy): Eukaryota > Metazoa > Chordata > Actinopteri > Cypriniformes > Acheilognathidae > Rhodeus > Rhodeus uyekii. The sequence continues at coordinate 15,678 of JAWRVZ010000809.1, forward strand.
AAGAAGGTTGTTTTAAGCAGACCTAAATATTTCTTGCAAATTCTTATGAAACCATTCTTTATCTTTAACTAGCAACTATGTAAGCTGTAAGTTTCTGTTTCAATAAATGTCTACCTGTGTAAACTGTCATTCTCTCATGAAGACCCTCCTCTCTTGATAAACTATAAAATGATCAGTGGAACTGGTGTGTCATTTCACTCTCCTCCTTTTCAAAGATGGATCTGCAAATCTCAGTTCTTCTTCTCTTCATTCTTTTCACTGCAGGTACAAAGATAAACAGTGTGTGAGATGATACTGGTACAAATACAGATAACTGATGTCTCTTTCTCTGTTTTATTACTAAAGGACACTCTCTCAGCTGTTATAATTGCAGGAGTCTGACAGGATCTTGTACAGGACAAGGACAAATACAAACAACATGTCCCAATATATCTTCTCATTGCAGGAGTTACACAGAAATGAGAAAAATTGGTAAGTCCAATATGATTTTACAGCTGTAAATTGAATTTACAGTTTTTCTAATGAAATATTTTTTACAGTATATACATATACTTGATATTTATTTTGTTTTCTCTTTATGATTTTGTATTTAAAAACTGTTTTAAATGGGAAAAATTCTAAATGTTGTCATTTATAAGACATTTTCCATCAAAATAATGTGCAGTTTTATTTGTACCAATTCATGTTTTTAGGCGACTTTACTTATAAAGTGAAGGGTAAAGGTTGTGATTTTGACTGTGAAAGTGGGTCCATAAACTTGGGCATTACAGTATAAAGACGACGTTTTACTGCTGTAACACAGATCTGTGTAACACCCACGATCCTCCAGGTATTTTACTTCAATGATCATTTACAAATCTGCTGTAAAATTAACAATTATTCCAAATAACAATCAGAAGATAAAATGCAGAATGTAACTTAAATTGAATGGGGGGTATTGTTTCATCAGAAATTTTGTTCAGAAAATAAAATGAAATACTTTTTGTCCTCCTGTAGATTTCTCCAATGTCCCCAATGGAAAGAAATGATACTATTGTGATGGGAAGAGCTGCTCAAACATAGTGAACTGTTTAGGGGATGATGACCACTGCATTAAAGATACAGGTGAGAATCTGGAAAAGGAAGAAGATTTTTATCTTTTAAACTCTCTTAAGTTTAAACATTTGATACAGATCACTGTAGTAACATATGTTGTTCTGGGAAGGAGGAGGCGGGATTAAAAATCCCTTTAGAGCAAAAATAAACAAACACAAAATAAAAATAATTGCGGCAGCCTCTCACACACGACTGCCGTCCACACACACACATACACACACACACACACACACACACACACACACACACACACACACACACACACACACACACACACACACACACACACACACACACACACACACACACACACACACACACACACACAAACACAAAACACAAAACACAACGTATATCCATGCCTGGTTTTCTCTTGTCCCGCACTGGTGCACAATCACATATACCAATGTCCAGGTTAGACTCAAACAACTTTTGTTTTCTTTCTTTTCATCAGAGAGCTTTGAAGGCCTGTCTATGACTGTAAAAGGCTGTGCGTCTAAATCTATTTGTGATGCCACAGTATCATCGATTCCTTATGTTAGGGCAGGGGTCGGGAACCTATGGCTCGCGAGCCATATATGGCTCTTTTGATGGCTGCATATGGCTCTTGACGCCACCGCCCCGCCCTCCCCTTTCAGTCGACAGATCGCTCGCTCGCTCCGTTACTTCCGCGTTCGGACGACGGGTAGATCGCGCCGCCGCCGTACCACCCCAGAATCTTTGGGTGAATTAACCCTCTAGTGCTTTATTTAATATCACAAACCACATAATAAATAACATACTCTGAGCAAAATAAATACTCATATTTAGTGTCACCACTGGGAAATAACCTGACTTTTAAAGAAAACAAACAACTATTGTAAATGCATTTTTATTTTGTTCGTTGCTGGGTTGTTGGTTTTACATGCAAACTGGTAAAACAGGTTGGCCTATTTTAATAAACTGATTAATTGTCAGCATATTGGTCTGCATGTAAATATCCAGGTAAATAAAAAACAAATGGTAACATTAATGGTTCATTAAAATGTATTGAATAAATAAAACTGGTACAGTATTAATTTCTCTTTGTCAATGTTAGTTATAATAATGACAGATACAACTTTTGATTTTAATAATTAGTGTAGGGAATTACAGTTAAGACCCGAGGACCAGACATGTTGAATGAAGACCAGAAGAGTCAGAAGTGAGTCAGAAGTCAGAAGCAGAAGCCAGCTTCAGGTCTCACAAGGAGTTTGTAGGCCGCCTCCCATACAATCACATTGTTACAGCAATTTTAGGCTAATAACTACATCATTGCTGGAGGTTAAATGATTCTGATTGGCAAAGAAAGAAAGAAAGAAAGAAAGAAAGAAAGATAAACAAAACTAGTAATTTTCAACACAAGAGCAGACAGTCTGATGCATATCTTTGTTGATCACATGGTTGACGGGTTTGTGACGTGGATTGTCAAGAACAACAAGTCATTCCGTCTTCTTATGGTGTCAGCAATACAGACCATATTAACACACACACACACACACACGCACGCACGCACGCACGCACGCACGCACGCACGCACGCACGCACGCACGCACGCACGCACGCACGCACACGCACACACACGCACGCACACGCACACACACACACACACACACACACACACACACACACACACACACACACACACACACACACACACACACACACAGCTTCTCCAAGGCTGAACTCGGCTCAGGCTCCAACTATCAACAGAGAGACTCTCAAAACATTCTGATAACATGTTCTATCTGATGAGAAACACAGACAATATTCATCCTTACTCTATGGAAAAATACAGAAAAACAAAGAAAAGGCTTGAACTAATAATTGGTTACGATAGACTGAAATGTGTGTACAGCACTCATTACAAATCATTCAAATAAGAAAAAGAAAATAATATGTGAACAAATAATAAAAAAAACAGAATATGTATACTAGCGGCAATTTCCAAATCGTCCCCACATTAGTAAATGCTGAAATTTACATTAACTAAGGTTAATAACTGCATTAGAAGTGTTTTCATGGTAAGATCTTGTTGACAAGTGTTACCAAAGAAATACATTTAAAATCAATAAATATGCTTCTTACTGTAATATTAATTATTCTTGAAACAATGTTCATATGGATGTTGATGGATGTAATAAAAAAATTTGTAATAAAGTTGTAGTACATTGATCTAAAAGAAGTAAAAACCCAAAAACAGAGGAAAACCAAGTTTTGTGTGTGTGTGTGTGTGTGTGTGTGTGTGTGTGTGTGTGTGTGTGTGTGTGTGTGTGTGTGTGTGTGTGTGTGTGTGTTTGTGTGTGTGTGTTTGTGTTTTTTAGTTAATCATTTAACATAACAATACTGTATTTGGATCCAAAACTGATTATTCTGTTAGACTGACAGAATAAAGACACCATGCTGTAAATTACAGGAGATCTTATTAAATTGCAAAAGTGATTAAATAAACAAATTATTCACTGTCCAAGTACCAATGTTATTTTTAAAAGTTTTAAAATATTGCCTAATATTAAATTGGTGCATCAAAACTGTCAGAGCCAAATATTTGTATTTATTTAATTTCTGCATAATTACATATTTTGTTATTTTGGCAATTTCCTTTTTTATTTTATGTTTGAGGCCCTTCTACAGGTGAAGAGGGTGAAAGTAATACAGTAAATATGTAAGTGCAACTCAAGGCCACAAGAGGGAAATGCTGATCTTTGCGCAAAATGAACCACATTGTGTTCCACACAGCACTAAGGGAAGTTGGGATGCTGAGGGTTCCCTTAGTAAAGAGCCCCCCAAATATGGGGTGGGGGCGGTTAAAAATGTTTTAACAAAAAACAACAAAAAAAAAAACGAAAGAAAAAGAATGTTATTTAATCATCAATTCATTTAAATTCATGTGAACCATGAAGGTAAGTAGCCTAAACCAGAATGAAAACAAGCGGTAACTGTCTCATGACTTCACAGCACACATTGGTCAGTGAAGGTCATGTGAGGTGATTTCTATGTGCTGTTGCCATGCAGCCTGCAGTTCCCAAATGAAAAATAACCACACTTTATTGTATTTGAAATATATATTCCTTTTTTGTATTGTACTATTTAAATATATTTTAAAAGTATGTTGTTTTTACTAAGTTCACAATAGAACTTTGAAGTAATTTTACATTAAATTTTCTAAAAATATATCTTAGAAAAAAAGTTAATTTGTTAAAAGTGTATTTATTTGCACTATAATTTTAACTGTGCTGAAAATTATCTTTGTAACAAAAAATTGAACGTATATTTTCACAATACATTATTAGATATCCTGAAGTTTTATTTTTGGTAAAATGTATAAGTGTATAAAGGAGGGTCTCAGAGGGTCTCTCCTCTGCTTTTTATACTTCCTGTTTCAGTGAGTCCAGATTCTGCATTTCAGATTCTACAGCAAAAACCATTGAATATGGAACAGATTCTGATGCATCGCTATCCTTATTTCATAACTAAATATTATGCAAACTTACTATACTACTGAGTTAACATGTCCTCATTTGAAGTAGGTTATTGTTATGAATATGAGCTCTGCGCTCCCCTCCATGGCCACCAGAGGGAGCTCACACATATACTGACACTACACTACACACTACATTTCCCATCATGCAGTACACTGGACTGATTACACACACCAGCTGAACACAATGATGTCTGTTACTCATCTCATGAACTATAAAAGACTCCTTCACCCACAGCTCAGGGTGAAGTCTTGATTAGCTCTGGTTGTCATTTCTGAGCGTTACTATTCCTGTTTATCCCGTTTCTGATTCTGCCTGTTTGCCTGTGTTTTGATCCTGTTCTGCCTGCCCTGACCTGTTCCTGGAGTAACGTTTATGATTGATAACTGCCTGTCTTGACTACCGCCTGTACCACGATCCTGATTCCGTCTGCCTGCCTTTGTGACCCCTGCCTGGATTATTGACTACGATTGTGCTCTGTTTGCCCTGACTTTGTGCCCGTACGACCATTCTTAATAAAGACACTAAGCACGTGGATCCCTGCCTGTGAGTTCCCTGTGTTACAGAAGACTTTGCCGCTTCAAGATCCAGCTGTCTTTTTCGGATATTCATTCACAGACCAGGAGAGTCTACCAGCGACAAAATGGATGTGCTCTCACTGAAACTGTCATCCCTTTACCAGGAAGGACGCCCACTGGAGGATTACGTCTCTGAGTTTCTGGAGCTCGCGAACCTAGTAAGCTGGGATGATATGGCTATTAATTACTGTTTCCTGCAAGGAATGGATGAGAAGCTCTGATCATTCATTGACCTGGACTTTTGCTTCAGACCAGTCATGGACTTTTTAAATATTGTCTTGCTGCTCTGCGGATCCCACTTCATGGTTGACGAAATCAAGGGCAAGGTTAACCACCCACCAGCTCAAGCCGTATGACAGTCTGTCAAAGTTCCAGAGCCTGATCCAGAGATCCGCCAGCCAGAGCCTGATCCAGAGATCCGCCAGCCAGAGCCTGATCCAGAGATCCGCCAGCCAGAGCCTGATCCAGAGATCCGCCAGCCAGAGCCTGATCCAGAGATCCGCCAGCCGAGCCAGCGCTCACGAGCCCAGCGACCGAGTCTACACATCACCGCCGAAGACGTCGAGGTGGCCGGAAAGGAGGAAAAAAGACTTTCTTGGCGCCACCTGTGACTCGCGCCCTGCCGGCACCACCAGTGATGAGTTGTTTTTTGCCATGGCATCTGTGAGCGCTTGTAGGCTCCCCAGAGCTGCCATTCCAGAACCCGCAACGACCCGTCAACCAGAGCCAGAAACCGCAACGACCCGTCAACCAGAGCCAGAACCCGCAACGACCCGTCAACCAGAGCCAGAGCCCGCAACGACCCGTCAACCAGAGCCAGAGCCCGCAACGACCCGTCAACCAGAGCCAGAGCCCGCAACGACCCGTCAACCAGAGCCAGAGCCCGCAACGACCCGTCAACCAGAGCCAGAGCCCGCAACGACCCATCAACCAGAGCCAGAGCCCGCAACGACCCGTCAACCAGAGCCAGAGCCCGCAACGACCCGTCAACCAGAGCCAGAGCCCGCAACGACCCGTCAACCATTGCCAGAGGCCACAACGACCTGTCAGCCAGAGCCTACCGTTTCCCACCCTATCCCACCCATTATCATCTCTGTCCCTGTCTGTGTCTGCCAGCCCTCCTGCCCTGTCTCCGCCGGAGATCATCAGTCCTGCGCCGTCGCTGGATGCATCCTGCTGGGTGGTACCGCCGCAGGTCCTACTGCCTCCAGCCTCGTCAGCAGTTGGGGAATCCCTGACTCCGCCTCCAGCCTCAGACCCCTTCTCTCCACCTCGGCCCATCAACACTTCGGCACAGCCTGGCTTCTCACTCCCTCGGCTTCACCAAAGTCCCTCGACCATCATCTCTATCGGGTTCCCTCGTCCTCCAGGCTACACCTTGGTCGTGCGTCGCCTTGCCTACACCTGCGGCTCCAGCTGGCTCCTTCCTCCCTCCGGATTACACCTTTTGTCCTCTGTCACTCCGACTCTGCTCTCAGTCCATTGGACTCCACCTCGGTCGTTCGTCGCTGCGGCTGGCCTTCGGTCTCCGGAACCAGCGGTGTCGATCGGGTCCTTCGGCTCGTCGGCTACGTCCTGGAACCTGCCAGACCTCCCAGACCCACCAGCCTTGCCTGAACCAGCCTGGTCTGTTCCCCCGGCACCACCCTGGAACTTTGAACTTTGGGCGCCGCCATGGTGGTGGGCGGCGCCTTTTAGCCCTGGTTGTCATTTCTGAGCGTTACTATTCCTGAAAAGAAAGAAAACAATCTGTGTAACGGTGCTCAGAGAGTCAGCCAGAGCTTCCTGTTCCTCTGCTGTTCTCTGATCTCCTACTTCCTGCTGCACTGAATCCAGCAGCTCTTCACATTCTACAATCACACACACTGAACTATATAACTTATAATAATAGTTATAATAATATATAACCTAAGATCATACATTTTTTTCTTAAAAAATTTAATGGATAGTTCATAAAATGAAAATTAAGTCATAATTGACTCAGAATGGTGTTGTTCTAATGTAGTATTCCCTTCTTTGTTTTTTGGATCACAAAATCTTCCACATAATGGCATTGAATAGTATCTAACATCAAGCCTTTAAAATAGATACAGAAATATTACAGAATGATTCTATGCAACAATTGTTGTATTTTCACGTGTTTTTGGTGATATATTATAGGGTTTGGTGAATAATAAATGTATTATTTATTGAAAAACCTGGCATTGGCTGTTGATCTTCTTGCGCACATCTATTATTGCTGCATTCAATCCGGCCATTGAATTTCAAGCTCAACATACAGTACTATGATTCACTATGTTGTGGCCATGACAAAACTAAACTCCAACTGCTGTTACTACGGTGATGAACGGAGCTGCTCAATTACAGTGAGCTGTTCAGGGAACAAATACCGCTAGTATAAAGCATCAGGTGAGAATCTGGAAGAGGAAAGAAATTGTGTTATTTTTCTTTCTCCGTCATTCATTTGAAACATATGATACAAATCACATACAATTGCCAGTTTACACTATAACCGTTGTTTCCTTTTAAGGGAACTTGTGCTATGTGAAAGCGCTATGGGAACGCCCCTGCGTGATTATGTCATGAAACACCTGTGTAATTGAACCAATTGTGTGAAAGGACATCAAATGTGAGTGACGTCATAAACCAGGAATTTATAAATGCATGTATTACATATAAATATACATACATGTAATAATATTATTACTACTATATATGTATATAAATGTATCTAAAATCAGACGCTGCCTTTTCTTCTACCCGTGCTTGCACTGGTGCCTTCTCTCTGGTATGAAGGCACACACTGCGGTTCCTTCCGCCACAGGCATAAACAGACCCAATGGAGGGGTTTGAGACTGGTGCTGAAAATAAATAAATATAAGATCCTATCTCTGCCCTCACCCACTGGGTCCAGTGCCTTCTCTCATAGTTGGAAGCATGCTATGCAGTTTCTGCCACCTAGGGAAAAGTGCTGACGCTGCAACTATCAATTTCTGAAGATCTGGATGTTTGCGTCAAGCCTGTAAATGAGGAGCTGATTGAAATTCTGTTTTACTGCTGTCAGTTTTAAAATAAAAACACTCTGTGCAGCAGAGAGCAGGATATTCTCAACATATAAATATACTTATTTATCATAAATATGAGAAAAGAAAACCAGCCTTCCATCAGTGCATAATTCAAATCTAGTGTTTCTTGATGGAAGGCTTCAAGATCTGTAGTTCGAGTTAATGTCACGGTTCTGTCAGGTTCAGTCTCTGTTTACCAGTGGGTTTAGTGTTCTAGTGGACAGAACCGTGGCACTACTCTCTCTCTCGCATGTTTATGTCTCGTTAGCGTCTGCCCCACCTCCTTGTTTCCCGTAATCATTCCCAGCTGTCTCTCATCACTAACTTTCCTCATGTGTTCCCTATTTAATCCTGGTGTGTTTGCTGTCCTGTGTGGTGTCGTTGTCTTCCATGCCTGTCTCTCGATATTCCGGTTTGTTTATGTTTCTTGAGTGTTTCGTTATTATGTTTAAGTTACTATTTTCCCCATCGTGGGCATTTCTTTTGTGTGTTTATGTTTCTTTATTTACTTAATGTTATTAAATCCACCTTTCCCTGCACCTGAGTCCTCCCTTCATTGATCCGTGACAGTTAAAGACAGGCTTTCCTCGTCTCTTTTCCCATCACTCATATCTAGTGACTATCTCCCAGCATTGGAAGCATGCTCTGCAGTAACTTCCGCCCAGGGGGAGGTGCCAGTGTTGCAATTACTCAGCTTCAAGGAGTTGGATGTTCCTGACAGAGAGATTGAGATAGGATGGGTGTTTTCTTGCGAATTTGAGAAGCTCCCCCCATGGTACACTCAGGTCTCAAGGGCTGCTGAGTGGCAGCAGCTCCAGAAATTAAATCTCCTCACACCATGCCAAAATAAATAAATAAATAAATAAATAAAGGCCTGATGTAATTAATTGTCAGGTTCTTGAGGGCAAGCCAACCGAAGGAAAGCGGTTTACACCTCATTTACGGTGCCTGTTTCTTTCAGTACCCTCAGGGGGCAATTCTGCTAACCCTGTCACCTTATGTGCTTCAGGACTTAGTTGTCCCCAGTGACTGCTTGTCTCAGTTTTCTCCTGGAAAAGTAGTGGCACCTGGGCGCTCGCCCCCCTGAGGAGGGCTCCTGAGCTTCCAGTTTCGGTGTTGCCTGCTGGTGTGCCACTTCAGGGCACTCAGGAAATACCAGAAACTAGTCTCGAGAGACTGGAAGTAGAATTTCTTGGTAGAATTTCCAAGAGAATATCCCAAGTGTGATACTGCTGAATATTCTCAGTGGGTCTTGCTCACAAACACAAAGACTTCAATGGGTCTTGCCCGCCCAGATTTATGGGGTTCTACCCACAGTTCTGGCCAAGAGAAGGCTCTGGTTACGGAACAAGAAGTAGAACTCTGCTGGGGTAAGGGATCATAGTATAAGCACCTCTTCCAGTCAACTTCAGTTGAGGAGTTGAGGAGATTCCCCCCGTACTATGTAAAGCGCTTTGAGCTCTGGAAAAGCGCTATATAAATGTAACATTTCTTCTTTCTTCTTTCTTCAGGCTTCAGAAAGCTGTTACTTCACTGATCTAAACAAGGATGGCTTTGAACCTGTGTCTGCTGAATGCAGAGTAGGTTCGAAGGTCAGGTCAATCATTTCAGATCAGGTAAGAGGACCGATCTGCAGTGACCATACATCCAGGAAGTCCCTGAGGTCTGCCCCAGGGAGAAGGTACACCAATATCAGGTTCTTCCATTAGGACTAGCTATCTCCTCATCTTTCAAATGTACGGACACAGCACTACGTTTTTGCGCCTCCAAGACATTACATGCTAAATTATATTGACAACATTTTGAACTTAAGTTTTAGATGTTCGACATTGAGATGTTGCTCCTGTTTACATGGAATTGTTGATGGTTAGGCTGAATGCAGAAAGGTGTGCTTTCTCCAGTTACGAGAACCACTTTTTCAGGCGTAATTAGGATTCAGTTCTTGTGAACTGGAGTGACAGACAGTTTCAGTTCAAACTGAAATTCAGTTTCTAGTGACAGTAGCGTCCAACAGTGCACCTTTTGGCCTTCTGTACATGGGACCCCTGCAGTGGTGGTTCAAGACTAGGGGGTTTTTGTGACTAAGAGACCGGTTTCACATGATCAAGGTCATGCGGTAATACCTTCCTGCCATAGATATGTGGAAGAAACCCTGGTTCCTTTCACAAGGTCCCGTGTTGGGAGCTTCTGTCATCGCCGAGTGCTAACTAAGAAATGCCTCCCTCACCGGGTAGGGAACTATCCTAGATGGTTGCTGAGCACAAGATCTTTGGAGGGGACACCATCTCTCCGGGCACAACAATTGTCTTGAAATGATGGCTTGCTTTCTTTATGGCTCTGAGGAACTTCCTCCCAGATCTCAGAGGGCATAATATTATTGTTTGATCAGACAACACATCAGTGGCCCCCTACATAAATCATCAGGAGTGTTTGCACTCGCGCCCACTTAAAAAAAATGGGTGCGAGTGCAAGTCGCGAGTGTGGTCTCAAGGGAAGTTGCTGTCACTAAGGGCAGTTCACATCCCTGGGACTGAAAATCTGGGAAAAAACATCCTGTCGAGACAGGGGCCTGGGGTACAGACTTGGCCGATGCGTCATCTGTGGATGAACATTGTTTAACCAGGCAGGTGGATTCGTATGTGTCTTGAAAGACGTTGTCTCACTGTCCACTCTGGACTGGATGCTTTGGCTCAGACTTGGCTGAGATTTCATCTGTTCTTCATAAAGAATTTCCTGGAAATGCTTTTGAGACAGTGGCCAAAATTATACATGAGTGTGGATGGTACACTTTACAGAAAAGGCAGTGGAAGAGACCAGGTTGTTTAATGTGGAAGAAACCACATATGGCCACAAAAGCTCCTCTCATTTCAATCATTACCACATGACCATTTGAGATAGTTTCGATAGACTTTTTACATTTGGAAACCTGTAAGGAAGGGTATGAGTACATTTGGTCATCATAGACCATTATACACATTTTGCACAGGTGTATGCCATCAAGTCAAAACAGTCAGTCAAAACAGTGGTGGACAAGATATTTAATGACTTTGCTCTACGCTTTGGATTCCCAGAAAAGATTCATCATGACATGAACAAGGAGATTGAGAATCAGCCAATGTACCAGCTGCAGTAATGTTGTGATGTGCGGGTGTCTCATACTACCTGTTATCACCCACAAGGAAATGGACAGGTAGACTATGGACTACTGTCTATGTTGCGTACACTTAAAGACAGAAAAAACACACTGGAAATAGTTGATGAAAAACTTGGTTCATACTCATAACTGTACTCATTGTGAGGTCACAGGGTTGTATTGATTTATTGTAATAGTTTGGGCGATGACTTTTCCTATTTTTTTGTTCTTCAGAAATCTTTTGTTACGATTGCAACCCATTAAGTTTGAAATAAGTTTGAACTTATTTCAAATGTCAGATTCTTACTAGTTATTATGTGTAGATCTGCTACACTGCTACTGCTGCAGAGCAAGTACAGAGACTTGCTACTCCCAACACATTCACAGACGATGCACGTATAACATAAAAAATTAAACTTAGTTAAATTATACTATTATACTATTATACTATAACTATTATTATTTTTATCCATAAGTTAGTGTAATAAAAACCTTTTTTTCCTAAAGCTGATTGTTGTATTTCACGGTCTCTCTCCTTTCATTTATGTTGTACTGTAAGACACAGAGCTAAAAAATAATTCCTAATTATTCTGTAGGCAATCTTGTATGTTTGACGCATCCTCACTTGCCAATTCTTGACATACTCAGTATAACTCTCATTCCCTTCTGTTGGCTGTAGGTTAAAAAGCAGATCAATCTGCAGACCTGGGGTGGGGCGGTGGGACAACCATAAAGCAAATAGAAAGGGGAAAACCCTGTGACCTCACAATGAGTACAGTTATAAGTATGAACAATCTTTTCATCAACTATTTCCAGTGTGTCTTCTCTGTCTGTAACTGCAAATGACCAGGGGGGACGAGTTATATGTGTTCAATAATAATAATAAATATGAGGTTCTGAGTCTACAATACGCTAAATCCAGTACACTACACAAGAATAAACACTACACTTCCATATTGTGTTTGCATTCAAAAATAGTGTAAATGTAGTAAAGTTTGAAAACAGAGAAGATTATGAATTAGTCAAGTGCTTTTGGAGAGTTTTTATTGATTTTAAAATCTGATGAAGTTAATCAACAATAAACATGCCATTTTTAGCAACATAATTAATAGAAATTCCTCCTGCTCGTCTCTCCTCTGCTCGTCTACTTCCTGTTTCAGTTAGTCCAGATTCTGCAGCAAAAACCACTGAATATGAAACACATTCTAATGCATCGCTATACTTTACTGAACAAAGCTTGATTGTTGCTCTGCTGTTCTTTATATCATGATTTAAGGAACTGAAAAGAGGTATTTTAATAAAACATTACGAGAGAAAAATAAAAAGAATATTTTAGTAATCTTAGGATTTATGTACAATTGCTGTCTGTTGAGATGCATCAAGTGTCAATTTGTACTTTTTGCTTGCAATTTTTATAATTTTATAAGTACCGAGACTTGCTACTCCCAATACATTCACAGACGATGCACGTATAACATAAACATTAGTTAAACTTAGTTAAAGAGATCATATGTGTGACATGCAAATCCAGTTTTGGCATACAAACTTCCCTTTCAATCAACAAGAACGATATGATGTGCTACTCTTAAACAAATAATCGCAAAAAAATATATATATTTGTGTACGCATTTGCATAAAATTTTCCCTTATTTCCTAAACTTATTTCACCACTGCTTTTGTCTTGTTCAAATGTTGTTGTTTTTTTACATCAATTTTTTTATATCTAATATTTCCTTGCATTCCTTCAATTATTAAGCACTTTTTCTGTATTATTATTTTCATATTAGTTTTTCTCAGTGCATTGTCTCCCAGAGCTTGTCAAACTTAGAGAATAGACTCCACTCCAACGGATAAGTGTGCCTCATAGAGGGGGCCACTTCCCGTCCTTTGGATGAGACGTTAAACCGAGGTCCTGACTTTCTGTGGTCATAAAAAATCCCAGGATGTCTTTCGCAAGAGTAGTAGAAGTAGAAGTAGAAGTAGAATGAGCTTTATTGCCAGGTATGTTTACACATACGAGGAATTTGTTTTCGTGACAGAAGCTCCGCAGTACAACAGAATGACAGCGACAGAACATAAAACACATAATAAAATAATTAAAAAAAATACAAATATGTAGACAGTGGATGACAATATACAAATGACAATTGTAGGCAGGTATATTACAAAGTGAAGTTATGTATGTACATATATATTGTGTGCAAAATTTAAGTGTATACTAAGTATGTGTGTTAGATAAATAAAGTGTGTGTGTATATAAATATAAAGTGTAGTGTGTTCGCCATTATTGTCAGCTGTTCATAAGATGAATTGCCTGAGGGAAGAAACTGGTCCTGTGTCTGGTCGTTCTAGTGCTCAGTGCTCTGTAGCGTCGACCAGATGGCAACAGTTCAAAGAGGGAGTGTGCTGGATGTGAGGGGTCCAGAGTGATTTTGACAGCCCTTTTTCTCACTCTGGATAAGTACAGTTCTTGAATAGATGGGAGAGTTGAACCGATGATTCGCTCAGCAGTCCGGACTACCCTCTGTAGTCTTCTGAGGTCAGATTTAGAAGCTGAGCTGAACCAGACAGTTACTGAAGTGCAGAGGATGGATTCAATGATGGTGGAGTAGAACTGTTTCAGCAGCTCCTGTGGCAGGTTAAACTTCCTCAGCTGGCGGAGAAAGTACAACCTCTGCTGGGCCTTTTTTACGATGGAGGGGTTTAACCCCGGCATCCTGGCCAAATTTGCCCATTGGCCTTGGTCCATCATGGCCACATTTGCCCTCTTTTTTCCTTAACTTATTTTACCACTGCTTTTGTCTCAACAAAATATTCTTTTATATCCACAATTATTTTTGAAATTTAATTTCTCTTTTTGTTCCCTTAATTATTCATCTTTATTATTATTTTCATATTATTATTTCTCAGTGCAGGTGAACAGCCTTTTTGTTTACTATGTGTCTGTGTAGTTCAACATATGATGTTTTATTAACAAAGTTCGGGAGGAGCACGTTCAAATGATTAATACAATCAACACGTCATCAGCAATTACTCCTCATCCTATCAGCAGGAGAGGAAGTACGTATATATAGACACGTTTGACTCACCTACAGCTCTTTGACATTTTTCGGCAGCTCGACAGTTTACGGCATTGTAGCTCCGCCTTCTGGTCGCCATACACCCGAAATCGAGCTCCACTCGTTAGATGGATTCTCCACGAAAACCTCCGGACCCAGTAGCGATCCTCATCCGCTCAACACCATGCTAACTATATTATATCACCCTCAGCAATACATCACGGGTGCCAGACCAAACAAACGGGTCCTAAGCAACAACAAGCAACGCACAGTAAGACTTGAGGCCGTTCTCGCCACCAAGTAAACATCCGTATCCAGCAGCTCTACATCGGCTTTTAATCGCTCCTGCCATTGAGAAAGGACGATAAAGCTGGTCGAGCTACAAGCTCGACTCTCAGGCTATGCCGCTTTCTTCCTGCTAGCCAGGCCGCCGCCGCGAGCCTCAGCAGACTGCGCTGCAGTTTCAGCTCACACTCTCTCTGTCCGTCAGCTCACACAAACAAGAGCAGCTGTAATCCTTCCCGGCGCTTTTATTTCTGCATCGCTAAATCACGAGCAGTTGTGCCCTCTCAATACTACTGTTCCGGGGAACCCACGTCTGAGATGTGATTGTTCTAAAGTAACGCGCTGCTTCCTCGCAACTCAAGCAGTAGCGCGCACCGAAGCCAGATCGCGCGCAGTACAGTCCGATCGCACGCGCCACTTCAGATCGCGCGCTCAGCCGCCCACACAAGAATCAAGCACTTATTGCCAACGCTGCCTTGTTGTTTCAACTTAATCGGCTATTAAGTGGACTCGCTGAAAAGAAACCATATGCACTTTCTATTTCAAAGTAATTCTTTGCCTTCACTGTTTCAATCCTTTAAGTCCAAGATAAGCTTTATAAGTCTATGATATTTGGATGAACCCCTGCTCAGGGTTTACTCAAAACCAATAAGTTTGTGAACTTTCATAAACTTTGATATTTCGATTTCCAACAGGTAAGTTTGTTTTGAAATTAAATATGCAACATGCATCTGATATAAATTCAACTGTCAATATGATAATTGAAAGGTTTTACTTACGGAAATCAATGTTTTACAAACCATATTGATTGTTTTTGTTGTTGTTTCTCGCGTGTATTTAGACGTCTGTAACCAAAATAATTCAAGAGATTGAAACACTGAACAGCAACCAGCTTTGAGCGCTTTCTCTGGCTCAGCGCCAGCCAATGTGTTCAAATTTAGCAGGCGATCATGTGATGCCCCGCCTTTCGCCACATTGTCCAAGACCAGGGGCGGCCAACCCGCATGCGGCTCTTTGACTGCCCTTTCGCGGCTCTCATCCGGCCCGCTGAGACCTTTTGTCTACAAAAACATAAATTTACATGTATCCTGCCAAGGTCAGCCGCCGCTCACGTGGACACGATGTTTTTACCGAATTCAAATAGAGGCGCGCAGAAGCGCGTTCCCTTTCGAGAGTAGGAACGAGATGTTTAATGAAACGCATTTGGGAACTCCTCCCCTTCACGTCATTTCTGAAAATTTATGGATAACAGCAGTTGACAACTGGCCAATCGTAGCGCGATGCAGATCCGGCTGCCAGACGGTATAAATATCTTAAATAGCATTTCCTTCATACTTCTCTAAACGGAATATGATTAAATTACAGAGGTTACGATAGTAACCGGAGACGTTTTCCAAACGATCACTACATTACCAAGGCTGCTTACTTTTATACTTCCTGTCACCGTCAATGAGATGATATATCGTTTTCCCGCATATATAATTCACAGACGCATTGTCTCCGCATGCTTGTATAGCTCGTGGGGTGCCATATGTAAAAAAAAAAAAAAAAAAAAAAAAAAATGAGCGATATATGTGCGAGACCTTCTAATGTCAAAAACCCCATCAACAAATGCGAATTTAACAGTCTGTCATGCGGTTCTCCGCAGCATGAGCTTATTTCGAGGCTCATGCTGAACAGGTTGGCCACCCCTGTCCAAGATTGAGATGTACCAGTTTCACGATAAACTCTTCCTCTCAAGTTCCTTCACTGTATCCCACTGTCGAAAGGAGCTCATGCACTCAACAAACACTGCAACCGAGCCTCCAACAACACCACGCGGTCGCCAGCTCTTCCGCTCCGTTGTCACACCCTATGACGCCGAGGCTTGCCTTCACCTCCACCATCAAGACATCCACCTTCTTGCCCAACTTCCTACGACACCTCAGCACTCGTATCAATAGTAAAGGAGGACGACCAAAGCAAATTAACTAGAATAGGTCTCGCTCCAGTCAGCTGTACCATCTCCAAATCAACTCTACCTTCAAAATGTCTCAAACGTACGTTCCTTAAATCTTCATATCTCTCCCTTGCAAATCCAGATTTCCAAGCGTTAAGACGCAGCAGCACTGCAGTTTTCCAGCACTGCACCTCACATGCCAGCACCTAGCGACAAACGCCGCCCCTTAAGTGCGAGCTTGCCTCCGCCAGCGGTGCAGGGTTAGCAACGGCAGCACGTACCTAACCTTTCCCATACGTTAGGCCTGCAGCCCGGCCTTCCGATCCTAGCGTGAGGCTGCCTCCGCAAGTGGCTTCGCCCCTGGCCTTTCCCACCTAATTCTCTCCACCATGCTAATTCTCCTTTCATCCCGTTCTCTGCTATGCCATTCCACAAACACTGCTGCTTAGAACCACCTCTGTCGCCAACAACAGTTGAACGCAAATCCTAACTGAAGTTAAGGCTGCTGCCACCAGAGGTGGACCTATTCCCAACCAGTACATCAATACTCAGAGTTGATATTTATCGACGCTAAACGTTCATTCTTCAAGCTTTCGCTTCAAACCACTCCCTCGGAGGATTACATGTGGAGTGGAAAAGTTAAAGACTTTCCACTCCACATGTGGTCTGCTCCTCATGGTCTCTACCCACTACCACCGACTCGTATTGCATTCCAATAACACCAAGAACTTCCAAGCCAGCTTCACCATGGGTTACCTAGGCGAAATCTACTTCTCACTACCGAAACCTAATCCTCTGCTCATCAAAGGTATATCAAGAACGCAACCCACCAGCTCAGACACCAGACAATCAATCATGTTGGAAATCCGTACCCCTACTCTCCGCCAAGGATTCTACCCAAATGTCGTCCGACCACTCAACGCCATGGTCGAGCCATATAGATTCCAGTTCCTCTGATTCTATCACATCCAACCTTAATCCAAATCCGTCCATATTCTGACTCGTCAGCGCCGCACAACGAAAGTAAGAGAGACCAAGCTGTAAGGCTTTTACTCCAACAGCAACAATCCTTCGTTGCCAACCTTCATTTAAGAGATCAGGCCAAACTTCCATCCGACCCACTCTTCACAGAAGACTTAAATCACCCCACCACATGCCGCGTCCCAAAACCTGCAGATCCAAGCACTGGGTCGCAGGTCATCGGAAGCTTCAGGAGT
This sequence comes from Rhodeus uyekii, assembly GCA_037043235.1. Classification (NCBI taxonomy): domain Eukaryota; kingdom Metazoa; phylum Chordata; class Actinopteri; order Cypriniformes; family Acheilognathidae; genus Rhodeus; species Rhodeus uyekii. Next base: position 33,549 of record JAWRVZ010000809.1, read on the forward strand.
TACATTCGATCAAATCAGTCTCCCCAGAAATGGCTTTCACCGCCACAAGAGACAACAGAAGTCGAGGAAATGGACAATCTCCAGAAATGGACAATCTCCATCATCCAACTCGCGATTAGTTCAGAGGAAGTTCTCCTTTCCCGCTGTAGTGATGCACCTCCACACTCCCGCATGAGCTCAGTTCAAATGGAAATTATTCCACTGCCGCCTCCATTGCCGCAGCAATGATGTTCCCCCACACTCCCGCAGGAGTCAGCAAAGGGGGAAGTTTCCCACTGCCGCAGCAGCGAAGCCACGTTCACACTGGCTTGGTTACCTCAGATGCTCATGACTCACCATCACATCCACTCAGCCTACTTTCATTTCAGAAACTCGCAGGCTAAACTCCCATCCGTCCCACTCTCTATAGACGATTCCACCCCATTACAAATTCCGGTTTCAAACTTCTTAAAGCTACGCTACCCCAAACCGGATTCCCAACAGACCATTCATCCAGCCATCCTTTTCGCATAGGTGCAGCAACCACAGCCGTGCAAAGGCCTTTCCCAACAGTAAATACAAGCATTGCGCCGCTGGTCTCCAGAAGCTTTCAAGAGCCACATCAGACCAAACAGACCGCACATTCAAACAAGGTCTTCTGTTAAGCATCAGCTCCTCCCCACTTACAACTTCATGGCCACTGCTTCCATTGCCGCAGCAGTGACGCTCCCGCAGGAGCAAGCTCTCTCTAACTCTCACTGCCGCAGCAGTGACGCTCCCGCAGGAGCAAGCACTCGCTAACTTCCACTGCCGCAGCAGTGACGCTCCCTCCAGGAGCCAGCTTCTAATTGCATATGATATAAATTCAACTGTCAATTCATAATTGAAAGGTTTCTTATGCTTTTACAAACCATACTGATTTTGTTATTTCTTGAGTGTATTTAGACGTCTGTAACCAAAATAATTTCAAGACATATTGATTTTGTTACTTCTTGAGTGTATTTAGACGTCTGTAACCAAAATAATTTCAAGAGACTACAACACTGAACAGAACTCCCACTGCCGCAGCAGTGACGCTCCCGCAGGAGCAAACTCTCTCTATCTTCCAGCTCTCTCTAACTCCCACTGCCGCAGCAGTGACGCTCCTGCAGGAGTAAGCTCTCTCTATCTTCCAGCTCTCTCTAACTTCCACTGCCGCAGCAGTGACGCTCCCGCAGGAGCAAGCTTCTAATTTCCACTGCCGCAGCAGTGACGCTCCCGCAGGAGCAAGCTCTCTCTATCTTCCAGCTCTCTCTAACTTCCACTGCCGCAGCAGTGACGCTCCCGCAGGAGTAAGCTCTCTCTATCTTCCAGCTCTCTCTAACTTCCACTGCCGCAGCAGTGATGCTCCCGCAGGAGCAAGCTTCTAATTTCCACTGCCGCAGCAGTGACGCTCCCGCAGGAGCAAGCTTCTAATTCCACTGCCGCAGCAGTGACGCTCCCGCAGGAGCAAGCTCTCTCTAAACCTCCACTGCCGCAGCAGTGACGCTCCCGCAGGAGCAAGCCTCTAATTTCCACTGCCGCAGCAGTGACGCTCCCGCAGGAGCAAGCCTCTAATTTCCACTGCCGCAGCAGTGACGCTCCCGCAGGAGCAAGCCTCTAATTTCCACTGCCGCAGCAGTGACGCTCCCGCAGGAGCAAGCTTCTAATTTCCACTGCCGCAGCAGTGACGCTCCCGCAGGAGCAAAGCCTCTAATTTCCACTGCCGCAGCAGTGACGCTCCCGCAGGAGCAAGCCTCTAATTTCCACTGCCGCAGCAGTGACGCTCCCGCAGGAGCAAGCCTCTAATTTCCACTGCCGCAGCAGTGACGCTCCCGCAGGAGCAAGCCTCTAAATCCACTGCCGCAGCAGTGACGCTCCCGCAGGAGCAAGCCTCTAATTTCCACTGCCGCAGCAGTGACGCTCCCGCAGGAGCAAGCTTCTAATTTCCACTGCCGCAGCAGTGACGCTCCCGCAGGAGCAAGCTTCTAATTTTCCACTGCCGCAGCAGTGACGCTCCCGCAGGAGCAAGCCTCTAATTTCCACTGCCGCAGCAGTGACGCTCCCGCAGGAGCAAGCAGGGGCCCAGAGGGGTTTCCCCTGCTACGACGTTGACGTGCCTCCTGCCGCTGAAAGGGCTCAGAGGGGCTTTCCCCTGCTACGACGCTGACGTACCTCCTGCCGCTGCAGGGGCCCAGAGGGGTTTCCCCTACTGTGACGTTGACGTGCCTCCTGCTGCTGTGGGGGCCCCGAGGGGTTTCCACTGCTACGGTAGTGACGTGCCTCCTGCTCCCACAGCGGCCCCGAGGGGTTTCCACCGTCACAGTGGCGACGTGCCTCCTGCTCCTGCAGCAGCCCCGAGGGGTTTCCACCGTCACGGCGGCGACGTGCCCCCTGCTCCCACAGCGGCCCCGAGGGGTTTCCACCGTCACAGCGGCGACGTGCCTCCTGCTCCTGCAGCAGCCCCGAGGGGTTTCCACCGTCACAGCGGCGACGTGCTTCCTGCTCCCACAGCGGCCCCGAGGGGTTTCCACCGTCGCAGCGGCAAAGTGCCCCCTGCTCCCGCGACAGCCCCGAGGGGTTTCCACTGCCACGGCAGCGACATGCCTCCCGCAGCGACCACGGGGGTTTCCACCACCGCGGCGGCGACGCACCACCTTGGTCCTGCAGCGGCCCCGAGGGGTTTCCCCTGCTGCAACAGCGATGTGCCTCCTGCTACTGCGGGGGCCAGAGGGGTTTCCCCTGCTAAGACGCTGACGTGCCTCCTGCTGCTGTGAGGGCCCCGTGGGGTTTCCACTGCTACGGCAGCGACGTGCCTCCTGCTCCCACAGCGGCCCCGAGGGGTTTCCACCGTCACGGCGGCGATGTACCCCCTGCCTCCCGCAGCGGCCCCGAGGGGTTTCCACTGTCGCAGCGGCGATGTACCTCCTGCCTCCCGCAGCGATCACGGGGGTTTCCCCTACCGCGGTGGCTTCATACCTCCCTTCTATGGCAGCCAGGGGAGTAGTTTCAGAGGTACCCCTCATACTCCCAGAAACAAAATTACACCCAATTCTCTTTCTGGCAACAAATTGAACAACAAACACATACCCAATGCTAAAGCCATATCATCCCCTCCGCACCTCAAGCCCTCTACAGCAACATTCATCTGCCCTCCCGAACTCACAATCTACCCCCCCAGCTGTAACCTTGCAATTCTTTGGGGGGTCATCAAAATCTTCAGCGGCTGTCCGACTAGGTTGCAATTTTTGGGGGGAGTGCTCCAGGTTCGGGCTAACACCGAGCTCGGAGCCCTCTCCTCGGACAGCTCGCCAAATACGCTTACCATTCATTGCTCCTGAATCATTCGTAAGTGTGAACTCGTGAAATGATGTTTTATTAACAAAGTTCGGGAGGAGCACGTTCAAATGATTAATACAATCAACACGTCATCAGCAATTACTCCTCATCCTATCAGCAGGAGAGGAAGTACGTATATATAGACACGTTTGACTCACCTACAGCTCTTTGACATTTTTCGGCATCCCTCCACCACCCCAACTCCTCACACTTAATTGTTCCTATCAAAGTCAGGATACGGGGGGAGTGCTCCAGGTTCGGGCTAACACCGAGCTCGGAGCCCTCTCCTCGGACAGCTCGCCAAATACGCTTACCATTCATTGCTCCTGAATCATTCGTAAGTGTGAACTCGTGAAAATCTGAATATTATCACTTTATCAGAGATATGTCAGAGTAGTAAAATCTGTGGTGAGGAAACTGAACTTGAACAGGTATTGTATAGAGTGGATAGAGGTTCTAGTGACGGTGTGACTGTACAGTTTATGTGTAATCTGATATCAGATCTAATTATGCCATCGACTGAAGGTATATAGACGGTCTTTTTTGTGAAAATAATCTTTCATAAATATCCATATTTAACTATTCCAAATACACACAGACCCTCTTCTGAACCTGTTGAATCTTTCAATTGTTTGTTGTATGTTATAACTCTTTAATAAACCATTGACATACATTAAGAAAAACTGATTAGAACACCCTTGTGTAAAAAGTGCATTTTAGTATACTTTTGTAAATTGTACTTATTACACAAATATATAATTTAAAAGAGCACTCTTAAGTGTGAATTAAATGCAAATTATATGTAATTGTTTTCAGTTGTATTATAGATTAATTTCATATTTAATACTTTTAAATGATTTGTTTTAAACCACTTAAGTGGGACTTACATCTTTATATGTACTTTCATAATTGCTTTTTTGTGTCTTTAAAATATAATGAAAGTGTATTGCTCAATTTACTGACAAGAAAATAGGAAAGCAATTGCAAAGAATTACAAAAAAATCCACAGATGTTCAACTGATATTAAAACCACATTGAAAGTAATTAAACATTTATTGGAGCCAACCTGAACTCAGAGCTTTCTTCAGAGATGATACCATACCCATTGAATATAGCAAAAAAAAAATTGAATTATTATTTTTTGATATTACCAGTTAATTTTTTTAGATTGATGTGTATGTATACTTGAAGATATGTTTTGTTGTAATTTCACTACAATATAATGTATCTCTTTATTTTTTCTTCTGCTTAACTCAATTCACTACCTACCATTATATTGATTTCTATTAATATTTGTTTAACATCCAATGTGGAAAATATTAAAGGTTTAAAAATTGTTTACTTGTATATTAAAAGTCTTCTACCAAAAATGTATGTATTGTGTCTGTGTAGTTCAACATAATCTGAATTTTATCACTTTATCAGAGACCTGTCTGAGTAGTAAAATCTGTGGTGAGGAAACTGAAAAGGTTTTTTAAAGAGTGGATTGAAGTTCTAGTGACGGTGTGACTGTACAGTTTGTGTGTAATCGGATATCAAATCTAATTATGCCATCGACTGAATGAAGGTATTTTGAATGTCTTTTTGTTAAAATAACCTTTCATAAAAACGAATATTTAAAATACACACAGACCCTCTTCAAAACCTGTTGAATGTTTCAATTGTTTGTTTTCTACGGTTGATACTTTAATAAACTATTGACTTAGTTTAATAAAAACTAATTAGAACAGCCTTATTGAAAAAATGGCACTTTTACTATACTTTTGTAAATCATACTTATTACACAAATGTATAATTTAAAAGAACACTCTTAAGTTGGAATTAAATGAAATTTTCTCAACTAACTAAATACAATCTAAAAATAATTTTAATTATTATTTTAATAACTGCTTTGCAACTTATATTACTATGTTTTGATTATTGAATATTGAGAAATTTTTCTCAGTTGATTATAAATAAATAAATCCTGTAAAATGACTTAAATTATTATTATTTTATGTTTGTGTATCTACAGGTGCAGAGGGTAAATGTGATAAATATGTACACTGTGAGTGCAGGTGAATTTAGAGTTAGACTGCAGCATGAGCTTTTCCTCCTTGTTCTCTAAACCAACAAATGTAATTTTATCAACAGTTCTGGGCTTCACTACTGCTTTGTATTGCCAATCTTTAAAGACAAAAAACAAAACAAAACTAAATCAATTCAATTTATTACTACTTCTTGCATATAATCACATCTTCCATGCTCTGAAGTGCCTATTTTTCTGATCTTGGTGTTGAATGCTTTTAAACAAAGAATGATAAATCATATCACTTGCGACTCACAAAGAAAAACATATGTTTTCATAGCAATTTTTTTCCAAAAAAATAAAAATATTTTTATATATGCAGTGGAACCCATTTATCTCGAGCTCAGTTATCTCGCCAACCCAGTTATGTCGACGTATTTGAATTGGAACCGCCAAACTCCCTATTTTTCTCAGCATTTTCTTATCGGTTATGTCGCCGAATATCTCGAGCGCAAAAGAGGGACAAAGTCTCCACTTAACATCGGTTATCTGGATCCCCGTGACTAATGCAGACTAATGCACCGAGTTCACTGCGCATGCGCTGAGTCCCCGTTGCACGTGCATAACAGTCCGTATAGTCACTCACTCCAATGACGCTTCACTCACTCTTGCGGCGCAGTGCCATACAGCCGCAAAACCATAGTAGCCGCGTGTACAATACTTTTCAGAACTGTGTTCAGGAAAAATGGCTGTGTTATGAGCGAATGTGTTTATGTGTGTTGTGCTGTGTGTTTGCAATGTTGGTTTGTTTCAATACAAAATAAACATAATGGCGGCAGTCATTAGACATTAGTCATAGATGAAAAATAAGTTTACTATAATAAAAATTGTCAACGTCCAGTTTGAGGGGTTGCATACAGAAGAAAAAAGTTATACTGATTTGTTGTTGTTTTTTTTCAGAGTAAGTAATAATGTAATTTGTCTGTAGAGGTTAAATTTATATATATATATATATATATATATATATATATATTTATTTATTTATGGTGTCTTACGTCATGTTTGTATATCTGTACTTATATTGCACCGTGGTCCTGTGAAGCACGACATTTCGTTCCACTGTATGTACTCACATGTAGCGGTGTAACAGAGGTGACTCACAGGCAGGGATCCAAACGCTAGTGTCTTTAATAAGAATGGTCGTACGGGCACAAGGTCAGGGCAAACAGAGAACAAACGTAGTCAATAATCCAGGCAGGGGTCACAAAGGCAGGCAGACAGTATTAGGCAGAATAATCCAGGCGAGTGGTCAAGACAGTATTGAATACGTCAGAACGTCGTTATTGTGTGTGTGTGTGTGTGTTGGGGTATGCGGGTATACAAATATATACCTCAGGGACATAGACACCCCTGCCCTGCATAGTCTTCCGCTGCCTTGTGAAATAGGTCCTTGTTAGAACCAAAGGCTAAGGGAGACAACCCCGACAGAAAACATGCAAATGTGGAGGCTTTGAGGGCGGTTGATGAACGGAATTCCCGTAATCTCCCGGCCATCCGCTGCAGGGACTAATAGTCTGCGCCTGTTCTGACATGTTCTTGCCGGCGTAGGTCCACTATTAACTCCCCCAGAGAGTGTTGCTAGTAACTTGCAAAAGCTAATAACACTTTAACACTTCTTGCAAGCAGTTTTCATGACATGAACAACCGCAATAAACTTCATACCGGATCGGCCGTCTCCCGGGTTACCAAGGACCGCACTGTTCGACACCGTCTTCCATCGACAGTGAAAAGTAGACTAGGAAGAAGACTATCTAAAAACTTGACAGTTGCTCAATGGAATGTCAGGACACTTCTCGACCGCGATGAAGCCAATAGACCAGAAAGACGAACTGCACTTGTGGCAATGGAACTCGCAAAGTACAGGATTGACATCGCTGCTTTGTGTGAAACAAGATTCCCTGAGTCTGGCAGTCTCAGCGACTTGGATTACACCTTCTTCTGGAGTGGTAAACCTGATGGAGAGAAAAGAGAGGCTGGAGTGGGCTTCGCCATCAGAAAAGACATCATATCTAGGCTGACTGAGACGCCACTACCAATCAGCGACAGGATCATGACAATGCGGATTCCATTGGCAAAGGATAACTATGCCACATTCATTAGTGTATACGCCCCGACATTGACAAATACGGACGAAAAGAAGGAAGCCTTCTACAACCAGTTAGCATATACTCTCAGACAAGTTCCTCACACTGACAAGCTTATACTGATGGGAGATGTCAACGCTAGATTGGGTAGTGACTGCAACAAATGGCCATACGTCCTAGGAAAACATGGAATTGGGAAGTGCAATTCAAATGGAGAGCTCCTACTTTCCCTGTGCTCCGAATTTGAACTGACAGTGACAAACACCATGTTCAAGCAGAGGGACGAAAGGAAGACCACATGGATGCACCCTCGCTCCAAACATTGGCACATGATAGACTTCATAATAACAAGATGCAGGGATAAGATGGACTTCTGCAGGACCCGAGTCATGCGTGGAGCAAATTGCTGGACTGATCATCAGATGCTGAGATCAAAAGTGGCATTTCGCCTCCGACAGAAGTACAATAAGCAAGGCCCTAAGAAACCATCCAAGCTTAACATAGCGAAACTTAAAGCCTTTGATTATAGAGAGAGTCTAGCGAGAGATATGAATGATGCCATCGACAGACTTGATGTAGATGAAGGATCTTCAGTGGACCAGGAATGGACAGCCCTACAACAAGTGGTATACAACACAACAAAAACGTCTCTTGGCAAGCTCAACAGAAGACATCAAGACTGGTTTGATCCCGAAGACCAGAAACTACTACAACTGTTGAATGATAGAGACCAAGCCCATCAGAAAGTGCTGCAGACCAGGAGTACCAGATCAACTACTGCAGCGTACAAGTATACCTGCAGACAACTCCAACAGCACACCCGTTCTCTTAAGACGGCCTGGTGGGACAGAAAAGCAAATGAGCTACAGAGAGCTGCGGACAGAAATGACATGAAGGGCTTCTACAGTGGACTCAAGGAAGTCTGGGGCCCCCGGAAAAAAGGTCCTGTACAGCTGAAGTCAGCAGACGGGCATGAGATTTTCACTGATAATAAGAGAGTTCTAGCAAGATGGAGTGAGCACTTCCAGAAGCTTCTAAACGTTCCAGGCGAGTTTGAACCTGAAGCCCTTGATAACATACAGCAGCGTACCATTAAAACTTACCTTGATGAGACTCCATCCATGGATGAGATATCGGAAGCGGTTGCAGGCCTGAATGATGGCAGAGCCCCAGGTGGAGATGGAATTCCTGCGGAAGTATGGAAACACGGAGGTACCAATCTACTTGTTAAGCTGCACAAATTGATATGCAAGGCTTGGGAAAAAGGCTCAGTCCCGCAAGCATGGAAGGATGCCACCATTGTAACCATCTACAAGAAGGGAGACAGAACAGATTGTGGGAACCACAGAGGAATCTCTCTCCTGTCTGCTGCAGGCAAGGTCCTTGCCAGGATCCTCTTAGACAGGATTTCCCAGTACATCACCCCAGAAGTAGTTCCTGAGTCACAGTGTGGATTCCGACCCAATAGGAGTACCATAGACATGATCTTCAGCCTCAGACAGATACAAGAAAAGTGTATAGAACAGGACCAGCCACTGTACATGGTATTTGTTGACTTTACAAAGGCCTTTGATACAGTGGGAAGGACAGGACTATGGAAGCTACTAAGGAAGTATGGATGCCCTGAGAAGTTTACATCCATGATTGAATCCCTTCACACAGGGATGAAGGCAAATGTCACTGTTGAAGGAGAAACCTCAGAGTCTTTTGACGTTACCAATGGTGTCAAACAAGGTTGTGTGTTGGCACCAACACTCTTTTCCATATATCTATCAGCAATACTGGAAGGTGCTTTTCAGGGCATGAAAGATGGTGTCTATATTCAGTCAAGACAAGATGCTGACCTCTTCAATACCACACATTTCAAAGCAAGGACCAAGAGTACCCTCGTACTGATTAGGGATCTTTTGTTTGCGGATGACAGTGCATTACTTGCCCACTCTCCACAAGAAATTCAGCGAATCTTAAATGCCTTTTCTGATGCATCAAAGAAGTTCGGCCTAAAGATTAACATCAAGAAAACAGAAGTGCTGTACCAACCAAACTCTTCAAGAACCCAGGAGGTGGATATTATGGTAGATGGAAACAAACTTAACTCTGTCCCAGAATTCACTTACCTTGGTAGCACAGTTGCAAAAGACGGACAAATTGACTCTGAGATACAGAGAAGAATGGCCAAGGCTAGCGCATCCTTTGGCAGGCTGCACCAGAGACTCTGGAACAATCACCATGTGTCCATAAAGGTGAAAGGCAAGATCTACAGATCAATAATTATATCTACTCTTTTGTATGGAGCCGAATCCTGGACAGTTTACAGTCGCCATGTGAAGAAGCTTCATGCCTTCATGATGCGGCATCTTCGGTAAATCTTGAAGATAACATGGAAGGACAAGATGACCAATAAGGAAATTTTAGAGAGAACAGGACTACCATCCACGGAATACCTCCTGATCAGAAAGAATCTTCGGTGGACTGGACACCTTATGAGGATGCCACAAGATAGACTTCCAAAACAGATCTTGTTCTCACAGCTGCCTGTTGGGCAAAGGAAGAGAGGTAGACCTCGACTGCGATATAAGGATACCATCAAGAGAAACCTGAAGCAGAGAAATATCAATCTGGAATCCTGGGCTAAGCTGTCTCAACAGAGAAGTGAATGGAGAACTGCGGTAACATAGAGAAAATGGAAACAGACATTGTCGCTTCGCGACCGTCAGCATAGTACATTTGCATTTACATTTACTCATTTAGCAGACGCTTTTATCCAAAGCGACTTACAATTTGAGGAATATAGAAGCAATTTGTCCAAAGGATACAAAGACACATAAGAGCGCTTACAATACAAAGTTTCAAACATTCTGAATACAAGTAGCACAAGCATGGGGAGTAGAGAAAAGGGACAACTTTTTTTTTTTTTTTTGTGAGTGCATGTGTGTGTCATGTTAGGTGCTCATGGAAGAGATGCGTTTTTAGTAGTTTTTTAAACCTCGACAGGGAATCTGCATTCCGGATGAGGGCAGGGAGTGTGTTCCACCAGCCAGGGGTGGTAAATGAAAATGTTCTTGTGATCGTTCTTTTTCCTCTCTGTGATGGAACCACGAGTCGCCGCTCGTTGATCGATCGAAGGTTTCTGGTCGGTGTGTAGAGTTGTACCAATGAGTGGAAGTATGAGTTTGTGCTGAGTTTGTGTAAGTTTTGTATGCAAGAGTCAGTGCTTTGAATTTGATGCGTGCTGCGAGAGGGAGCCAGTGTAGTGAGATGAAGAGTGGTGTGACATGAGACCTTTTCGGTTGGTTGAAGACCAGACGAGCTGCTGCATTCTGGATCAGTTGTAGGGGTTTGATTGCATTTGCAGGAAGCCCAACCAGAAGAGCGTTGCAGTAGTCCAGTCTGGAAATGACTTCTGGCCTGCACCAGAAGTTGCGTAGCTTGCTCAGTGAGGAATGGCCTGATAGTAGGTGTGTGTGTGTGTGTGTGTGTGTGTGAGAGAGAGAGAGAGAGAGAGAGAGAGAGAGAGAGAGAGAAAGAGAGTAAGCCTACGTTAGATCTTATTGAATCATATAAATTCATATTATATTTTACTGTTGGTGATGAACCACTCTCTGATTTGGTTTGTTCTGTGGAAGCGTACATTATCCCAATGTGATGTGCGGGACTAGAATGGTGTTGTTGGCGGTCCAGGAGGATGTGTTTTAGCTCCTCTGGAAAGTTGAGGAGACGTTGGGTGTTTTAAGACCCAAGGACAGGATGCCGGTGGACAAGCCCCTCCAAACCCATGGCTACACAGCCTCATCCAGGAAGAGGAACTCATGAGGTCTGGCCATCGCGTCCAACTGTAATCTCCTCTGTGAACAGATGATCTAAGATGGCGGCGCGAGTACATCGCGAGGCTCGGGGTCTCTCCAGTTTCTGCAATTTTGCAGTATTACTCTTGCTTATCTCGGGTCTGTTTGTGCAGAACAGTTGTGCCTTTACATCGTACACCCGAAGTGAGCTTTTGGATATTGGTTTGCAAATTTCCGACGGTTTTATGGACAACCTTCGACTCCTTCCTGAGATCGCCAGGACGCCCGAGGCAGCGCATTCTTCCCGGCCGGGCGGAAGTGCTCGCAGGCGGCGTCGAGATCGTAAACAAAGGCGAGGCAAGCGTGGAGGACTTAGAGCTCGGCTAAAGCTTACACCACACCGGCTCTCTCTACCCAGTATCTTCCTTGCCAATGTCCGATCGCTAGTGAACAAAATGGATGAGATTCGACTCAACATGACACACAGCAAAAGACTTCTGAACTGTAACGTCCTTATCTTCACGGAGACGTGGTTAAATAGCGGAATACCAGACTCCACTATTGAGCTCACGGGACATCACACGCTCCGCGCGGACAGAACAATAGATGGATCCGGTAAGACAAGGGGAGGCGGTTTGTGCATTTATATTAACAAAGCTTGGTGCACAAACTCTGCTGTTGTTGGGAGCCATTGTTCAGCTAACCTAGAGTTTCTCATGGTTAAATGTAGACCGTTCTATCTGCCGCGGGAGTTCACTTCCACCATTATAACTGCAGCTTATATTCCCCCGGATGCTGATGCCAAGCTTGCTATGAAAGAACTTTATGCAGCCATCAGTAAACAACAGACTCTTCACCCGGAAGCGGCGTTTATTGTTGCGGGTGATTTTAATCACTCTAACTTAAAGACTGTGCTGCCTAAATTTCATCAGAATGTTTCCTGTCACACCAGAGGAAACAAAACCTTAGACCATGTCTACACAAACATGGCTGGGGCCTACAGGGCGACACCTCTCCCCCACCTGGGACAATCAGACCACATCTCTTTGTTCCTCACTCCCAAATATTCACCCCTCATCAACCGTGTGAAGCCATCAGTGAAGACCATCAAGGTGTGGCCTGCGGGGGTAGATTTCACACTCCAGGAAAGGTTCCTACACACAGACTGGAGTATGTTTGCTTCCCAAGCCACCAGTGGTGCTCACACAGACATTGACTGCTACACATCCTCTGTATTGGATTATATTAATACCACCATTGACAGTGTTACAACCCAGAAACAGATTACCACATACCCAAATCAGAAGCCATGGATGAACAAGGAAGTGCGACTCCTGTTGAAGACACGCAATACTGCCTTCAGGTCAGGAGATGCACAAGCCTACAGCACATCCAGAGCAAATCTGAAGAGGGGCATCAAAAAGGCCAAGCACTGCTACAAGCTGAAGATAGAGGGACACTTTTCCAACTCTGACCCTCGACGCATGTGGCAGGGCATCCAGGCCATCAGTGACTACAAACCCACCCACTCCACCCCTGCAGCCACTGATGTCAACTTCCTGAACGAGCTAAATGACTTTTATGCTCGCTTTGAAAGAGACAACAGAGAAACTGCAACCAAGCTCAAACCCTCAGCTGATCACCCTCCAATCACCCTCTTATCCAATGATGTCTGCAAGGCACTGAGCCGGATCAGCACGCACAAGGCTGCTGGACCCGACAACATCCCTGGACGTGTCCTCAGGGCATGTGCGGAGCAGCTTGCTGGGGTCTTTACAGACATTTTCAACCTGTCTCTTGCCCAAGCAGCTGTTCCAACATGCTTCAAATGCACCTCCATTGTGCCAGTGCCAAAACACTCTAGTCCGAGGTGCCCTAACGACTACCGCCCTGTAGCACTCACACCCATCATCATGAAGTGCTTTGAGCGGCTGGTCCTGGAACACCTAAAAGACTCTATACCATCCACATTGGACTCACATCAGTTTGCTTATCGCAGCAATAGGAGCACAGAGGATGCTGTTGCCATGGCACTGCACTCTGTGCTCACACACCTGGACAATAAGAACTCTTATGCACGGATGCTGTTTGTTGACTTCAGCTCAGCATTCAACACTATCATCCCGGCCAAGTTAATAGCCAAACTTGAAGACTTGGGCATCAATACCTCACTCTGCAACTGGATCCTGGACTTCCTGACCAACAGACCCCAGAATGTCCGATCTGGATCCACCTGCTCCACATCCATCACACTTAACACTGGTGTACCACAGGGCTGTGTGCTAAGCCCGTTTCTCTATTCCCTCTTCACCTCCGACTGCAAGCCTGTGTTTGGATCTAATGCCATCGTCAAGTTTGCAGACGACACTACGGTGATTGGTCTCATCAGCAACAACGATGAGACTGCCTACAGGGAAGAGATCCAGCACCTGTCCACATGGTGCAACAAAAATAACCTGCTCCTCAACACCACCAAAACGAAGGAGCTCATCGTGGACTTCAGGAAAGAGTCACGAGGCACACACGACACCATCCACATCAATGGAATGGCCGTTGAGCGTGTCTCCAGCTTCAAGTTCCTGGGGATCCACATCTCGGCTGACATGACCTGGACAACCAACACCTCCAGCCTGGTCAAGAAGGCTCACCAGCGCCTCTTCTTCCTGAGGACACTGAGGAAGAATCAGCTCTCCTCGGCTATCCTGGTGAACTTCTACCGCTGCGCTATAGAAAGCATCCTGACGAACTGTGTCACAGTATGGTATGGGTGCTGTTCTGTTGCGGAGCGCAAGGCACTGCAGCGGGTGGTGAAAACTGCCCAACGCATCACAGGGACTCCACTTCCTGCCATCGAGCACGTCCAGAGGAAACGCTGTCTGCGTCGAGCTCGCAGCATCCTCAAGGACTCCTCTCACCCAGCCCACAGACTGTTCTCCCTCCTTCCCTCCGGCAGGCGTTTCAGGTGCCTCCGGACCAGAACCAGCAGACTAAACAACAGTTTCTTCCCCAGAGCTGTCTCTTTACTGAACTCTAACCCTTGCTGACCCCACTCCTCTATCACCCCCACCCCCACCATCCCACTCCCCTCACAGACTCCTCTCCCCCCCCCACCACCATCCCACTCCCCTCACAGACTCTCCTCTTACCCCCCCCAACATCCCACTCCCCTCATAGACTCCTCTCTCCCCCCCACCACCATCCCACTCCCCTCACAGACTCTCCTCTTACCCCCCCCAACATCCCACTCCCCTCACTGACTCCTCCCCCCCCCCACCGCCATCCCACTCCCCTCATAAACTCCTCTCCCCCCCACCACCATCCCACTCCCATCCAGACTCTCCTCTCACCCCCACCATCCCACTCCCCTCATAGACTCCTCTCACCCCCCTGCCCCCCACCACCATCCCTCATAGACTCCTCTCCCCCCCACCATCCAACTCCCCTCATAGACTCCTCTCACCCCCCTGCCCCCCCCCCACCACCATCCCACTCCCCTCAGACTCTCCCCTCTCCCCCTAAACCATCATCCTACCACCCTCATAGACTCCTCTTACCCCCCACCATCTAATTCCCCTCATAGACTCCTCTCACCCCACTACCCCCCCACCACCATCCCACCCCCCTCACAGACTCTTCTCTCTCCCCCACCATCATCCCACTCCCCTCATACACTCTCCTCCCACCCCCACCACCATCCCACTCCCCTCACAGACTCTCCTCTTACCTCCCCACCACCATCCCACTCCCCTCAGACTCTCCTCTTACCCCCCACCACCCCACTCCCCTCACAGACTTTCCTCTTACCCCCCCACCACCATCCCACTCCCCTCAGACTCTCCTCTTACCCCCCACCACCCCACTCCCCTCATAGACTCTCCTCTTACCCCCCCCACCATCCCACTCCCCTCATAGACTCCTCTCTCCCCCACCACCATCCCACTCTCGTCATAGACTCCTCCCCACCATCCCACTCTCCTCATAGACTCCTCCCCACCATCCCACTCTCCTCATAGACTCCTCCCCACCATCCCACTCCCCTCATAGACTCCTCTCTCCCCACCACCATCCCACTCCCCTCACAGACTCTCCTCTTACCACCATCCCACTGCCCTCATAGGCTTCTTACTCCCCCCCCACCACCATCCCACTCCCCTCGCAGACTCTCCTCTTACCACCATCCCACTCTCCTCATAGACTCCCCCCCCCAATCCCACTCCCCTCATAGACTCATCTCTCCCGCACCACCATCCCACTCCCCTCACAGACTCTTCTCTTACCCCCCCACCACCATCCCACTCCCCTCATAGACTCCTCTCTCCCCCCCACCACCATCCCACTCTCCTCATAGACTCCCCCCCCCAATCCCACTCCCCTCATAGACTCATCTCTCCCGCACCACCATCCCACTCCCCTCACAGACTCTTCTCTTACCCCCCCACCACCATCCCACTCCCCTCATAGACTCCTCTCTCCCCCCCACCACCATCCCACTCTCCTCATAGACTTCCCCCCCTCCCCCCATCCCACTCCCCTCATAGACTCATCTCTCCCGCACCACCATCCCACTCCCCTCACAGACTCTCCTCTTACCCCCCCCCATCCCACTCCCCTCATAGACTCCTCTCTCCCCCCCCCACCACCATCCCACTCCCCTCACAGACTCTCCTCACCCCTCACCCCCCACCCCCCACCACCCCACTCCCCTCTCAGACTCCCCCACCACACCAGACTCCTTCATTGCCCCCCCCCCACTACTACCCTTATAGACTCTTCGCTCACTGTTACTTATTTGTGCCATTTGCACTGCCGACTGTTCATTACAGTAACAACTGTTTACTGTTTACAGTAACAACTGTTTACACTTGTAAACAACTGTTTACACTTGCACCTTGCACTACTGTACTTTAGCTGGAACATGCTCATTTGCACTACCAACTGTTCATACAGTACCAACTGTTTACATTTCGCATCTCACTTATTTGCACTGTCCATGCTCATTGCACTACCTTAAATTTAATGCTCACCTTAAGCTAACAATTGTATACATCTTCCTGTAAAATTCTGTTTATAGTTAGAGACATCTGTATATACATTTACATCTATAGCACATATTCACCTGTAAATGCTGTTTATAGACACCTGTAATTATATTTATAGCACACACTCACCTGTTATAGTAATAACCATCTGTATATTTATATTCATTGTACATATTACCTGTAAATCCTGTACATTTCCATATCCTGCACTTATGCAACCATTGTATATATCCTGCACTTGCTGCTATTGCACTTCTGGTTGGACCTAAACTGCATTTCGTTGCCTTGTACCTGTACTTGTGTAATGACAATAAAGTTGAATCTAATCTAATCTAATCTAATCTAAAATGTGAAAGTGCACAGGTGTTCAGAACAACAGTCAATCAGGTAGCACAGTATTGTCCAGAAGTAGTGTAGGCCACTGAGCAACACAGTATTTTCAAAGCACACCTTAAAACCCTTAAAGTTTTTAACACATAGCATTGGACTTGATTCTGATTTTATTTCTTTAATTTGTTTTCTTTATGTTGTCGTTTGATGTTTGTTTTTCTTCTTTTGGAAAGCGCCTTGTGCACCTTTTGGCTGTTTTAAGGCGATATATAAATAAATTTGATTGATTGATTGATTGATTTGAAGTACACAAAACATACCCCTTCAATAGGGTTCAGTACACTTCTTTTTGACTTGGGCAGTGTTGTTAAAGATAAAAGAAAGACAAATTACAGTCAACGAGTAAAAAGGACTAATGACTGTCTGATTCAGATTCATGTTTTTGTTGCCCCCTTGGACAATAACGACGAAAACTTTTGCTTTTCTGTAGATTTATTAATTTAATTACAGTATTCAGTACTATAGAAGTTTCTTGTGTCTCTCTGGCAGTTGTCTCTCAGTTTTGAAATAACACGTTACTTGATTTGTGCACTAAAACACAAGATGCCATGCCACTTCATATTAATAATGTTTCTCAGTTGCTTGTAAAAAAAGCAACTGAGTTCCTTGTAAATGAATAAATCCTATAATATTACTTAATAAATATATATATATATATATATATATATATATATTTGTGTGTCTACAGGTGAAGAAGGTAAATGTGATCAATCTGTCATCGCAACTCAAAACCACAAGAGGACGCTGCAGGTGAATTCAGTCTCTGACTGCAGCATGAGTTTCTCCTCATTTTCTAAACCAACAAATGTAATTTTATAAAACTTTCTCAATAAAATCAAGTCAATTTATACCTACTTCTTATATTTGGTCACAACTTCCAGAACAACTTCTGTGTGTTGAATGTTTTTATGCAAAGGTTAAATCATGTCTCTTGTGATATACTGTTCCAAGAAAATAGAAAAATATTTTATAATTCTTTATAACTTTATAAAATATGCTAAAGCAATTTTAGTCACTGGTAAATCTCTTGATTTGTAATAATAATATTAACCTTTCAATAAACAAGCAATATATTATGTGCTTCTCCTAAACATGCAAACAATGTGCATATTATTTACCTTCCAATTTCTCTTATTTGTCTTCTATTTTTCATTATTTCCTTTCTACAGTATTCATTATAGAAAAAACAAGTTGGATAAACTTTACAGAAATATAAATGAAATCGTTGTAATGCAGAGGCAGATCTAACCCATATGTTTTGGTCATGCTCTAAACCAGGGGTGGGCAAACTACGGCCCGCGGGCCTTATACGGCTCGTTGGGCTTATTAATTTGGCCCGCCAAATTGTTGATCTTCGAGTGCGTGGTTCGTCAACTCTGTTACTCGTGTGGAAAACAAACTGAACATTCAAGAGTGCTTCTCATTCATTTAATCTCTTCATTTATTTTATCACATAACTTAAATATACATACTTCAAGGTCAACATCTTCTCTAAAAATAGATTTATAACAACAAACAGTGTTATAGTTACAACAGCATCATAGCAACAGCAGCGTCATAGAAACAACATGACGTAATGCTCCTTAAACAATAAACAATCTGCACTCTTACCGTATGACATTGAATAAGAGCGCAATAATTTAATTGTAATGTCAGTGTTTCCCCAACAGATGGCACACTCCAAAGACATTGAGCTTTGTTTGAGTGTGATTCTCTACTTCACTTTTTCGCTTTGCAATTTGAACTCTTCAGTAAAACTGAGCAGACCGAAGAAAAGAAAAGTAGACTGTGAATACCGAGTGTTTAATAAAGAGTGGACAGCAAAAATATTTTTTCGCTGAAGTCCGATTAAGGGAATATCTGGTATGCCAAGAAACTCTAGCGGATTTTAAAGAATACAACATCAGCTGTCATTTTGCCACAAAACATGCCAACTACGCCAGCAAAAAACGGCTACGGCTACGGCTCTGACGGCAAATGTACGTCAAATGTTATTTGGCTCAATCTTTGTATGTGAACAGACATTCAGCGTCATAAACATCTTCAAAGCCCATCACAGAGCCGAGTTAACTAGCCGACAGCCCGACAAATTTGTCTCAGGCTTTCTGATGTGCACATTTTGGTAGGCTTCAGCTACTGATTTCATTGGATTAACTGCATCTATCAGAAGCGAGGACACTTGGCGGTGTCACCATTGGTTGAGCTGTGTGCCTCTTTGCTGTGATTGGTGTGTGATTACTTACTTACTAGAGAGAGAGTATTACTCTTACTTCCTTAAAGTACAGACGTGTTTTCTCTCTGCTCCCGCTCTGCTCTGGCGCTTTGGTATTTTGTCTTTTTTTCTCTGACCCGCTGCTTGCTGTACTCCTGAAAATACTGAAATTGAATTGATTAACTTGTCAATTAGCGCGATTGATAGGATTTTCTCTGGCTTTGGGACTGCCCTGACCTATCGGAAGATTGGTAAGACAGCTGCAAGCAAATTCACCCAGCCGCTGTCTGTGGAAATTAAAGAACGCTTCAAGGTTGTGTGTGACCGTTTGAAGGAATTAGATCAGAGAGTGATACAGATTGAGGAACTGAACCGTAACAACGCAGTCCGGACTGCGGATATGCAGGGAAGAATGGGCTCCATCGGGAGTCAGATTGGTGAACTTTTACGGACTGTAACCGGTCTGGCCATGAGGCTGGACGTAATGTCCAGGAGAACTGCACGGACCGAACGCGAGTGCTGAGGACCAGAACTGATTGATTGATTATGATCCGGACAAATTACAGAAGATCATCAAATGGATTAAAAATTGTATTTTCCCGAACCTCACTGTCTCTATTTCTCGGTTGGGAGGTCAGCCTGACAGCTTGGTCTGCTATCTTTCCCTGTGCACTGCCTTATCTCCCTTCAAGGACAAACCATAGAACTGAACTCGAAAACATCTGAAGTTTTGGCTAACACTTTCACACAACACAAACTCAGACTCACTCGCACCATACACACCCGATCCCGATACCAGCCTGTATCCCGTCTTCCTGTCCTTGTCCTTATCTATCTCCTCTCCCACTACATACAAAAAATCCCATCACGTGACCACGCATACTGTGTCATGTTATGTTTTGTGTCTGCCACGTAATGCTTGCTAAACTACATTCTTGTATTTCTGGAGAGAAGATGGCGCCGCAGATGGCTGCCTCTGTGTTGAGCTCTTCAGTGATTGTTTTGTTTTGTTTATTTGTTCATGTTGTGTTGTATAAGCGCACTGGAAGCTTGAGCACTAAGACAAATTCCTTGTGTGCACAAGCACACTTGGCAATAAAACTCTTTCTGATTCTGATTCTGATTCCCTGTGTTTTCAGGCTGATCTGCTTCTCTCTTGTGGAAGGATTGAACACTGCTATAGAAAGGGAACGTCTCCGGTTACTATCGTAACCTCTGTTGCCTGGAAGACGAGATTTAGACATTGCATTGACTGCTGCGTTCGCGCTTGACTAGCTCTACAGTGTTCAGTTATGATTTTGATTTTGCAATTGCCGTGCTCATGCTATTTATACTGTCTGCATCGCGCGACAATTGGCCAGTTGAGAACTGGCGTTATCCTATAAATTTCAGAAGTTATGTGAAGAGGAGGAGATCTAGCCTGAGAATTGTTACAACAAAACTTTGTTGTACAGACTTTGATGCAATTGCAAAACAGGAGATCAACAACACTGTTCCCACTGAAACTGAATGGGAGTTTATCTACTGTGTGATTAAATTAAGACATTTGGAAAACACATTTTCAATGAACCCTGCACATTGATGTTTTCGTGCCTGTTAAAGGCCAAATCTTTTCTCATCTTGGTTTTTACATTTCATTTATATTAGTTCACACAAACACACCATCCTTCTATTATAGCCTGGCCCCTCTGCCAAATTTTAGAAACCAATGTGGCCTGCGAGACAAAAAGTTTGCCCACCCCTGCTCTAAACAGAGATGTTACAATTAAGGGTTTGTGTGCTATGTGGAGACAAGAGGAGATGTAGAATTGCAGCAATCTCGGATTTGTAAAAAAAAAAAAAAGATAAACAAAAGACTTCAAACAGAAAACAAAACGGCACTCACAGTGCGAACTTGGAGAATACCTGGAAACATGGACGGGGAACATGGCACACAAACACACAGCAGTATCCACATAGTAACGTCAACCACAAGAGAACACAGGCGGGTATTTATACAGGAACACATGAGGAACACCTGACTGGACTTAACAAGATAAGTGATTAGACAAAGACAGGAAGACACATAGAAGGGACCCAGATGTGCACAGCGTGACAAGACTGTGACCGGAGACAATTTGGGTTTTAGGTTTTTGAGGTTTTAAACTCATCTTTTAAATAAAAAAATTCACCCTAACCCAATAAATTGATTTGTTTGGGGTCAGAGGTGACAACACCCAAATAGATAAAGATAAGCCATTTTAATATTATTTTTTTTATTTTTTTATTTATTGTTATTGGCATTTTCTGTTGAAAAAGCAGTCTTCAGAAGTGATTTTGTCACTGAATATTGTTTCTATATATGGTCTTAAAACTGTCACCAAACTTAAAGATTTACTGAACTTTCTGACCAGGCTTTCTCAAGCCAACATCAGAGATGGTCTTGTCAAACTTTTACTTTCTAATGTTAATTTTTTGCAGTGACTTAATGTGCTAGATAAGAGCAGATCAAGGTGTAGAAAATGTGGGCATTGCAAGATGGATGTTCACAGTTAAGGACTGTGGCAGGGGAAATTTCAATTTCATGTTTGTTTAGGGCAGGTACATTTACTACACAAAGGAAAACTGCAAAACTACAAACCAACATATTTTAGTCAGTTTCAAGTTATGCACTTAAGGTTACCAAACAAGTTGAATTGGTTTGACTGAATATAGCATTGACTAGTCTTTGAAATTCCACCATTCATGACAGACAAAATGGAAGGATAATTATTTTTCATATTAACTGAATTATGGCATGTTTTTGGTCTATGTTGATTGCTCCAGTGCAGGGGTGGCCAACTCGAGGCTCGCGAGCCACATGTGGCTCTTTGACTACTCTTTTGCGGCTCTTCAGTCTCCACATGTCCTGTGTTTACAATCGCAATTTATTTTTAACAGAACCTCTCGTGCGATTTAACAAGGCTCCAATTGACTGACAGGAGCAGCTTTCTGACGACTGGGAAAAAGCATTGTGCGGGAAAAAGCATTGGGCTGATTAACCCCGTCAACAATCGCAAACAGGTCTCCCCCCGTCAACAATCTTTTGTGTGGCTCTTCGCAGACATGAGCTTTTTTTTTGGCTCATCATGCTGAACAGGTTGGTCACCCCTGCTCCAGTGTATCCACAGCTGATGGTTTCATCTGTGTTTCCAGTCAGATCTTCAACGTTAACACTGTATATAGAAATGGCATTACTTTGTGGTAATAAGCAAACCAACAATGCATTATACTGCTAGTAACCATTAGGGAATATTTAGAATGGATAAACTGGCACATATATCAGCTTTGAGGTCAACTGGGAGTATTCAATGTCATCTACATCATCCTTGCAAATTCTGCAGACATCAATTTCAATCTATTATTAAAAATGGGAAATAATGTTAACTGTCCACTACACACATAATTAAAGAATTCAGCTAGAACATCACAAACTTGAAGAGACCATTGTCAAGGTCACTGTGGACTCTTTTGCTATCTGACCCAAGAAGAGGTGATTTTCAATGCCGTTGATCATTTCTTTGAATAATATATAGAGCAAAAAGAAGTGTGAATTACATGGATAAAAAAAAAAATGATAACAGCCTTTTCACTTTGATTATACTTCTGTAAGAAACTCTTTATGTAAAGCACCAGTCAACTCCAGCTTCACCAATGAAGGTCGCCTTTAGCTGGTTGACTGGACTTGCTTTCTTTTGTCTTTGCCACTGCGTGAGTCCCCTCTCTAGGAGATGTGTTCCATGACACACAAATGTGAAATTGGTTTTCTGAATTTACTCTGCTAGCAAGCAGCTCCAGAAGATCCTCTAAACTGTGTCAGGAGATATTGAGATGATAGTCAACATATACTTTGTAAGAGTCAAACGTTTTAGACTCTGTACTAAATGAAAAGTGTACCATGATACTTGAGACCTTGAATTGGCTGTTGTATGCCAGCAATACAAGAGTCACTGTGCATAAAAGAGCTGTGATCTGGAGACTCCACCGTCACGTGGAAAGAATAAGCATTTGTGTTTGGTTTATAACACATTTGTTTCCAAGTACTAGGTTTCCTTAAAGATTGTGTTACTTGCAGAGATTTTGTTCTCCACATAGGTTGGCATGACAATCACAACATCACATGGACAATTGTTTACATAAAACACTACCAGAACTGCACTACACCACTTTGTTACTTAACTCTTTATATCTTTGCTCTTTTTATTATTTATATGCATTTTTTATTATTTGCATTTTTTACTTGTGACATTTATTGTTGACGGCAAAGTAAGAATTTCATCGTACAGGGAAACATGCTTTCTGTCTGTGCATATGACATAAACACTTTGAATCTTGAATGTAGTTCAAGACTATTCACAGGAAACTTATTGGGCATGGTAAAACTGACGACAAACAGGAACCAAAAAATGTAAAATTATATAAGAGCATCATGGGTTACAGACAATTTAATTAAGGTTGAAGAATTTGTCACATTACCCCTGATGGATGTTTTTCTTGTTTCATCTCATCCAGCTGCTTTCTAAGAGAAACTTAATTTCTGTCTGCGCCAATAACAAACAATTTTGAAACTGTCTCATGAAAAGCACTTCATAAGAATGTGATCAGCAATAAGGATACACCGTCATTTTTGGTATTCTTTTGAAGCTGAAAACAGTACAGAACTATTGAAAAGTCAATAAGGGATGTTAAATTAATAACCAAAAATTAAAATTAAAAATTAAAATTAAAATCCATTATCTCTTCACTTGAAGATGTTGAGTCATGAGATTAAGGCATGACTCAACACCTACAGGGCCATGCTTTTGTTTCACATTTTGCAAACAGCCTTTTGCATTTTGTGAAATTCTCTGTAATCATTAGGGAGATGAATATGGTCAAGTTTCTCTTGTAGAGCAACTACAAACAGCATTGTCTTTCCAGATGAAGACGCATTTATGAATGTACTTATGATTATAGTATTAACTTACATTTTCCATTTAAAGAAGAACAATAAAAGCAGACTACCTTGTCTCAGAACACGTCATGTCCATTGTAATTGAGAATCCTTTTTCCAAGCCCTGCTTCAACCAGCTCGAGTTTGTGAGCAGGTGAAGGCATAGTCTCCAAATTTGTATCCAAAAGATATACATTTAAATCAAAGGTTTTAAATGTTTTTGGAGTATGTTCTGGATGCTGCATTAATTATTTTTTTCCCACAGATTGCATGTCTTCAGAAAATGCTAGGAAAGGCCCTACAAGGAAAATAATTTTACATCATTCTTACAAAAGAATTTCCAACATAACATATGTAATAGTCATAAAAAAAATTTTTTTTACTGAGTTGTTAAACTTTATAATGTCAAGTTTGATTGTGTAGAGGTTTTACTGTGTAGATGACAGTGTCTGCAAAAGAAAGCTTTAATAACATTGGTGTGAGCACCTGGCCATGTTCTGATCCATGGCTGCATTTTTCTCAATCAGGACTCTGATGAGAGTCTGTGTTGGCACAGAGATGAAGCTCTGTGCTGAACGAACCACATCTGGGTACTCTGTCTGCTAAACACAGCATTAACATCGAGAGTCATGCATGTGTTGCGAGGAAAGATGAGAGAACTTTTATATTGTGCATTCATAAAGTATTCAGAGCGCTTCACTGTTAATGATGTTGTCATTGTATGGTCATTTCTTTTCTCCAGAGTACACTTGAACCACAATGACTGCGCACTTTTTTGCACATTTATAAAAAAAACACATTGATATAAGTATTCAGGCCCTTTATGATGACATTTTAACTTATTTATACTTCAGGTTTCCACCAGTGATGAATTCTTTAATGGACTTGAAAGGTCCTGAAAGGTCTGAATACTTACGGTACGGTGAAATCAAACACTTCTCCCCCCCCCCCCACCCCCGCCCTGCCCCTTTCTGAACAGATATAAAAGAAACAGAAACTTTCTTATTTCATTCTGTTCCTGATACATGATGGATCTGCGAGTCTCAGTTGTTCTTCTTTTCTTTTTCCTCACTGGAGGTACAAAAAACAGCAATTATTGAATGTATTATTTGTTACACAGAGTAGTAACTCAATGTCTCTCTCTTTCTTTAAGGATATTCTCTCCAGTGTTACACGTGCACTCCTAATTTGACGGGTTCCTGTGATGCGAAAGTGGAGAACTGTTCAGCTTTATCTACCTACTGTGGAACCATTAGAACAGAACTATCAATAGGTATGAAGTGTAAATTACTGTCGTAGTTTAATGAAAGTGATAATATGAAGTAGAAGTATAAATGATAATATCATTACATAATTGCAATTATTTATCTGTTGTAAGAGGAATATGATTTTTTTGAATTGTTTTTTTTATGCTATTATATGGTTGTTTGTCATTTTTTGCAGTTTCCTCTGTGTCTGTGACTAAATCATGTTTACCTACATGTACACAAGGGACCGTTCAGACAATTGTAGGGTCAGTGTCCACCTACTGCTGTAACACTGACCTTTGTAATGCAGCAGGTATTGATCTTTATTTGACTGTGTTCATTTACATTTACATGTATTCAACTAACAGTTGCCTTTTTCCACAACAATTATAATAATATTGTTTATAAGGATCACAATATCAAATTTGAAGTGAGGTCAAAAATATTAAACAGAGCAAGGTCTAAAACAGCAACATGAAAAGGAGAAGCTGATGAATTAGTCAAGTGCTTTTCTGACCTTTTATTGTTTTTATTAATTGTGATGGAATTATGGAATATTAACTATTAGTAAGTATGATTAATACTCGTTTCTTTGTTCTTGATCAGATGGAGTGTATAAGGGAAGCTTCCTCCTGCTCGTCTCTCCTCTGCTCTTCTACTTCCTGTTTCAGTGAATCCAGATTCTGCAGCAAAAACCACTGAATATGAAACTCATTCTGATGCATCGCTATACTTTACTGAATAAAGCTTGATTGTAGCTCTACTGTTCTGATATTGATGATTTGAGGAACAAATTTAATAAACAAGTATAAAACAAATGTTGTCCATCATCATTATAAGAAAATCTATTGTTTTTATAGCCAAATATTTAGAAGAATCAAAACATTTCTTTCACTGAGAAAATGAAATACTTTGAGATTGTGTAAATTAATTATTTTTTTTGTCATTTGGAAACACGTGCATCTACAAATCATGAAAACATAACCTGACAGATATAACAGAAACATGGATCCTCAGAAATCACACATACACGCGTGACAAACATTCTCCAGGTAATGTTTTAGACGGCGGTAACATCTCTAATTCCTCCCTTGAGCCCAATCGATTCGGAAAAACTTGAAAAAAAGTAAAAAAGTTTTACGTACCCTCAGTTCAATAAAATTAAAGTTGTATTATCATAACACCTGCAGAATTTACTGAGGATATGATGAGTAATGATCTAATAAGAAGATAATATTAACAACAAAAAGTAGAGAAAAGGTAATGCTTTAAGTCCTATTAGTTAAAATTTTGATGCATTAACTAACATCACTGAGAAACTACACTTTTAGAGTATTCATTATCAGACTTACAAAGCAAACAAAATACAACTGGTCCATTAAATAATAATAACAACACATACATCTTTTGATTTTAATAATGCATGTTGAAATGAACATTTAATAAGATAACATTTTTCAATGCAAGTTCACGTTAACAAATGTTTGCAGCTCATTTTTCCTAAATGAATTACAGTATTCAGTACTATAGTGTCACAGAGTCTCACCAGACCTCACCACTTCACCCACCCGCTCACTCACAATCACCAGAGTACTGACCATCCACAACTAGAGTCACTCAGCACAAACTCTTCATGAACAGTCACCACACAGATACCGTTGTCTGGTCTCAACGTTGTTTCCCAGACTCTCTTCAGACTCCACTGAAGACTCTTCTGAGCGAGTTCCTTCCTCAAACTTCCTCCGATTATCTCCTTCAAGAATCTCCCATCATTTCTTCTAATTTCTCTCATCATTTCAACAACAGTAGTTATAACAGGTCCCAGAATGACAGAAAGTGATTGATGGTGACCTTTGACCTTGACCACCCACGTCGTGCCCATCCCCCATGCACTCCCTGGATGTTGCGAGCCCCCATCAATGTGACCTTTGGCCTTTGATATCCTCCGGGGTCAACAATGGCCTATGACCTTTGAATATTTGGGATACCGATGTTGTCCTATGACCTTCGATATGCTCCGGGTTAATTTGAGCATTGATTTATGTTGGAAGTTTGAGAATGGCTATTTGTGTTTCTCAAGATAGTTTTTGACCTGTGATACCAGGGGTCTCATCTGTAGAGCATGTGTTGGCATTCCGCAGTCCATGTGCAGTGGGGTTTTATGGGGTGCTCTGTGAGCAAGGGATAAAGAGAAGAATCTAATGAGGAAAGAGTGGTGTTAAAATAAGAAGAAGCAATGAACTATTGTATCTTTATCAGACAATATCACAAGGGTGGATAGCAACACGCACACACGCACACAACAAATCAATATCACAAAGGAAATTGCATCACAAAGAAATGTATCAGAACCAGACAAATTATTAATACAAATAATAAGGTAACTTAAACTCAAAGAAATAAATGTTAATCAAATGTATTACTATTAACCAGGAAGTGTTTCCTGGTTTTCCTGTTTCAAGCTTTCCTGTAGCTCAATCAGTTACAACGCCAAGGACATGGGTTCGATCCCAGGGAAAGCAAGAACTGTTTCAAAGTGTTCCTTGAAGGGAATGTAAGTTGTTTTGGATTTCTCCTATCACTGCTACGCCTTTGACATACAGCTCTACCTATCATTTCAACCAGATGATCCCACTGTACTTGCCCAAATCACAAAAACGGCTTGATCATGCAGGTTTGCACTTCACAACATCAGGAGGATCAGACTGTTCCTAACTGAGCAAGCAACACAACTTCTGGTGCAGGCCATGGTCATTTCCAGGCTTGATTAATGCAACGCTCTTCTGACCAGACCTCATTCCAGTGCAATCAAACCCCGGCAACTGATCCAGAACGTTGCAGCTCATCTGGTCTTCAATGAACCTAAAAGGGCCCACATCACTCCACTCTTCATCTCTCTGCTCTGGCTCTCACTTGCAGTTCGCATCAAGTTCAAGGCACTGACACTTGCTTACAGAACTAACATGGGCTCAGCACCCGGGGTCATACTTCCACATGCTACTACAAATCTAGATACCTACCAGAAACCTTGGATTGATCAATGAGTGATGACTCGTGGCACCGTCACAGAGAAGCAAAAAAAAAACTGCCTAGTGGAATACTAATGAGATCAGTTCATAACATTGCTATAAACACATTTTTGTGGGAATTAGTAATTATTGTTTAGCTCTGTGTCGTACAGTACAACGTAAATGAAATGGCAGAGACAGTAAACGATCAACTTTAGGAAAAGATTATTTTCTAACTTACAGATAAAAATAATAAAAGTTCAAAGAACAAAGATTTGAACAAACTCAGCATGCATTATGATACAGTATTCTGTAAATTACAGCACAGTATAAAATAAATCTAATTTAATTACAGTTCAGTGCTATAGCAGTTTCTTGTGCCTCTCTTCGGCCGTCATCTCTCAGTTCTGAAAAATACCTGATATATACATTTTATCATGTAGAGTAGTGGTCCCCAACCTTTTTTGTGCCGCGGACCGGTAAACGTGTGATAATTTTACCACGGACCGGTGACGACCGGTGGGAGTCGGGGACCATTGATGTAGAGTACATGAAAAAACAGGGTAATAACTGTGTTGGAGTTTTAATTTGAAACAACACTTGCAATCAGAAATGCCACAATTTTAGAAAATGCCATGTCTCTCGTGGTGGCAAAATCTTTTATCAATTCTGAATAAGAGACAAATATCCCAATTGTAATTTATAAAGGCTTGCAAGAAAAGGTCAACAGTGATACTTATTTGCCCTGCAGAGTGTGACAAAGAAGGGAGGACTTCTCCAGCATTTATATCTCTAGTCAAGGTTGTTGTAATTGTTCATTCCTTATCAGGAACACATTACCCTCTCTATACCTCAAGCGCATTTCTTCAAACTTATCTCTTATTTACTAGTTCTACAAAATAGAAAATACAATTTGTGTCACACAATAATCATTAATGTCAAGAATAAAATTATAATCATGGATAAGAATAAAAAGAAAACATATCAATTATGAAATTCCAATCACACTCTACTGATGAAGAGGCTAAATGTGATCAATCTGTCAGTGCAACTCAAGACCACAAGAGGACGCTGTGAGTGCAGGTGAGTGCTGCACCGTCTCTGACTGCAGCATGAGCTTCTCCTCCTTGTGAAATTCACACCTTTCTTAATCAAATCAAGTCAATTTATCACTACTTCTTGTATATGGTCACAACTTCTATACTCTGAAGTATGTTGAATGCTTTTATGCAAAGGTTATGCACAGAAATGGGGCACTAGAGAGCTATCTGCCTCCTCAGTCAGCATTGCCCCTAAAGACCCCACTCTGCTCCATGGGGGTTTTGGAGAGAATTTGCCGGGACAGGGTCCGTCTCACTTGATCACACTACGATGACAGAGCAGAATTTGGGTCTCGGACCTCGTGTCCCTCCCACACACAGTCTGATCAGGAAGGATCTTTTGTCCAAGGCAGGGGGCTCATATCTTCACTCCTCCCCAGAGCTGTGAAATCGAGTTTGATCTTGGAGGGAGCCCAGCTCATAGGCTCGATGTTTTAACTGAGGCTGTTTTCCACTTCAGAGCTCTAAAGTGGAAACGTTTCACGTGGTCCACTGCCATTCAGCTGGACCTCAGAATTAATAGTTTATAAAGTTCACTCATTTATTTTACATTTAAAAAATAAATGAGACATTTGTTACAACATGAAATCTGATTAATTTGTCATGAATAAAAAAATAATATTGGTTAATTTATTACTATTTATATGTGTTACTTTATTACTACATATATATATATATAGTAATAATATATATATATTTATATATATATATGTAGTAATATACACACACATATAAATGTGATCAATCTGTCAGTGCGACTCAAGACCACAAGAGGACGCTGCGAGAGCAGGTGAATACATTCTCTGACTGCAGCATGAGCTTCTCCTCCTTGTCCTCTAACCAACAAATGTAATTTTATCAACAGTTCTGGGCTTCACTACTGTTTTGTATTTCCCATCTTTAAATAAATTCACAACTTTCTCAATCAAATCAAGTCAATGCATTGCTTCTTCTTGCATACAATCACAACTTCCATACTCTGAAGTGTCTGAAAGTGTTGAATGATTTTAGGCAAAGATCATATCATACAAAAATCATATCACTTGTGACATACAAAGAATAGCAATTTTTGATATAAAATATTTTGTAATACTTCATAACTTTATAAAACTTCATAAAATATGTTAAAGCAAGTTTAATCACTGGCAAATCTTTCCTCAAATCCATCAAACAGAGAAAAATGGTTCCCTTTCAGGGAACTCTAGCTGCGTCGAAGCGCTTGGGGAAATACCCTGACATCAGTCACGTGAAGATCTGTGCAACCAATGAGTATATATTATTTGAGGGTCGTCCTTAACGCAAAGAAGGCTAAGACTAAGCGGTCCTGACGCCAGAAGCACCAAGCCGCAACAAGGTGGTGTATAGAACTACCCCCTCCAAGGAGGGTCCTAGAGCATTCCACCCAAGTTTCAGGAAGCTCTGGCCCAGTGGTGGAAAAGTTCACAATACCAGAGACCAGCCTCGAGAGGCTGCTTACCTTAGTAGAGTCCCAGGCCACGTGGTCGCGTCTGCCGGGCATCTCTCAGTGGGTCCTGCGCACGGTAACCTGCGGGTATGCCATTCATTTCGGGGTTTCTCCACCCCGGTTTTTGGGGGTCCTACAGTCTCTGGTAGGCCCCCAGCAGGCTCTGGTCATGGAGCAAGAAGTAGACACTCTGCTGGTGAAGAACTTTCTTCAGCAACAAGAAAATATGTCAAGATAAACAAAAATATGATGCTGATCATATTTACACAGTGATCACAGCTGATGCCACAGAAGAAAGTGAAAAAATACCTCACAGACGCATTTTTGAGGAGAGCTGTAATTTTCTCTAATTTGTATGTCCTTGCTAAAAAATTATATGTGCATGCCTGCAAAAAAGTGTCAATTTTTTCAAAGTCTGGAGAAATTATCTGTAAAAAAAAAAAAAGAGGTAGACTAAGCCTTTCCACAGCAGAGCAATTAATATTTTTCAGTAAAAAAATGAACAAAAGCACAACTTTTTTTATTGTTTTAAATGGTTTGTCAAAAGTTTTTCAAAATGCAATTGACCACTACGTGTGACCGTGGAGACGGGTGTCGGTATAGTGTCGAAGCCTCAACACATTTGCTTCAACTGTTTCATGAAGCCTCGCTCTGCCCACCATTATCCAAGGTCAGAGTCAGAGTCAGGGGACTAAATGCTCAGAAATTATCACCATAGCAGACTTTGCAAGGTGGTGTGTTTATATAGAGTGTGTGACAAGCTGCAGTGTGCTCGCAATCAGTCTCAGGCGCAAGTGTCAGTAGCAATTGTAGTCCAAGGCGATTAGTATTCTGGTGAGGCTCTCTCTGGTGACAACACCACATATTGATTTGATTTTTTTCAATCTTTTTTTCAATTAAATGCCATTGTTGAAAGCATCCCCACTTTACAGCATTTTAGACAAGTGTCTAAAACTTTCCCAGTACTGAAACTTTGCGGAAAGGTTTATTCAAGCATCTTGGAGATGTTTCCAAGTCTCATTTTTTTCAGTTTCTTCATATAATCCCAGACAGACTCGATGATGGTGAGATCATGTGCAGCACCGGGTGTTGTCAGAGTCCTTGTGCAAACAAAACGTTCACTCGATTATTACAATTAATAGCAAAATGAATGTTTGGAAATGTAAACTGATATTTCCTCCTGATACATTATACAGCAAAAGATAAAAATAACTGGCTTAAAACCTTTTTGGGTGGAAGGGGGGGATACTAACGTTCCCCTTAAGACGTTTTCACAGTAGTTTACATAAATGTATTTATTTATCTATTTTTTCATTTAGGGGTGAATTATGTTTGATTGGTCATCTCAATGGTAAAATGTATGGTATTATAATTTTTTTTACAATTATGTGTAGGCTTTTCTCCTTGTTGAACTTTGATCTATTTCAATTCAATTGAAAAGATAGTGTGTTACATAACTAAATATAACTTGAGAAATTAATCAACGATAATTAACATTTCACTTATAATGAAGAAATGCGCTAATGTTTGTGCACCAAATAGTTAATGGACTACATTGATTTCAATAGTATGAGGGGAAAAATACTAAAGAAGTCAATGAGGTTCATCAAATATTTGGTTACTGACATTCTACATATTCAAAATATTCTTCAAAATGACAGTGTGACGTTTGTGTTATAAAGTTTCCTCATTAAAACCTCCCCTTTCTGAACAGGTATAAAAGAGACAGAAACTTTCTTCTTTCATTCTGTTCCTGATACATGATGGATCTGCGAGTCTCTGTTGTTCTTCTTCTCTTTTTTCTCACTGGAGGTACAAAAACAGCAAGTATTGAATGTATTATTTGTTACAAATAGAGTAGTAACTCAATGTCTCTCTCTTTCTTTAAGGATATTCTCTCAAGTGTTACTCGTGCCTATCTGATTCGGGTTCCTGTGATGCAGAAGTGGAGATCTGTCAACATAGATATTCTCAATGTGCAAACGGTCGAAAAGAAGATCCATCAGGTAAGTCCAGTATGAAGTGTAAATTTACTCGTAGTTTAATGAAAGTTATAATAAGTTATATTATAATTTACGAAATAGAAGTATAAATGAGAATCTCGTTACATAACTGCAATTATTTTTCTAAAGCAGGAGGAACATGATTTTGTGGAACTGCATCTTTACCCTGTTAAATGTTTTTTTTCTTTCTTTCTTTTTTTTTTGCAGGTTCCCCTAAGGTGGTTGTGTTTAAAGGATGTGCAACAGAATGTGTGCAAGGAAGTAATCAGCTAGGTGGATTTAAAACGTCTGTCTACTGCTGTAAAACGTCTCGGGTTACGAATGTAACCCTGGTTCCCTGAGGGGAACGAGACGCTGCGTCTAGCGCTAGGGGAAATAGCCTTGCGTGAGTCACGTGAAGATCTGTGCAACCAATGAGAAATGAATGCGTCACTGCCGGCGACTGCCGGTGACGTCATGAGCTAGAGCAT
Organism: Rhodeus uyekii; assembly: GCA_037043235.1. Classification (NCBI taxonomy): domain Eukaryota; kingdom Metazoa; phylum Chordata; class Actinopteri; order Cypriniformes; family Acheilognathidae; genus Rhodeus; species Rhodeus uyekii. Next base: position 66,707 of record JAWRVZ010000809.1, read on the forward strand.
AAGAGCGCGTCCGAAACCCGGGCGCCTCAGCATGAATGTCTGAAGCGGGCACGGAGGCTCAAGGAGCTGAGGCAAAGACGCAGCGTCTCGTTCCCCTCAGGGAACCAGGGTTACATTCGTAACCCGAGACGTTCCCTTTCAGGGAACTCGAGCTGCGTCTAGCGCTAGGGGAACGCAATACCCACGCCACCTCAGTGACGCCGGCCTCCGGGTGTGTCCCAGCTCACTGAGAGAGCACCCTAGTCCCCGGGGCGGCATCGAGGTCCAAATGGTAAAACCTCATAAAAGTGTGCGGCGAAGACCAGCCAGCCGCAGCACAAACATCAGATAAGGACACTCCGGAGAGGAGTGCCTTG
>JAWRVZ010000810.1:0-66957 GCA_037043235.1 Rhodeus uyekii
CCTTTAAGGCTACGTTTTGGTTGACACAATTCATTATTCCTGGTGAAAATCGCCATCATTAAGGTGAGTTAGCACAAGTAAAAGGGCTTATCTTTAAAGACCCAACTTTTGGTATACACTTTTTGCATTGGCCGGGAATCGGACCCAGATCTCCCGCATGGCAAACGAGAATTCTACCATTGAACCACCAATGCTCAGTTTGGCCTCAATCTTTGACCACAGGGAGTCAGGGGATACCTCTCGCTACTTAGTGAGAGACAGAGGATAAGGATCTTGATGTTCTGGAGTTAAATGTTCTTCTACTAGGTGCTCATCAGTTTAGGCTTTGAAAGGCTATGTGGAGTCAGGGTTTGCCTCTTGCTACTCAGGTAGAGACAGTAGGTAAGGATCATGGTGTTCTGGATTGAGGGCTTTTTTATTAGGTGGTCATAAGTTTAGGCTTTGATAGGCTATGTGGAGTCATGGTATGCTTCTTGCTACTCAGGTAGAGACAGTAGGTAAGGATCATGGTGTTCTGAATTCAAATGCTCTTTTATTAGGTGCTCATCAGTTTAGGCTTTGAAAGGCTATGTGGAGTCAGGGTTTGCCTCTTGCTACTCAGGTAGAGACAGTAGGTAAGGATCATGGTGTTCTGGAGTGAAAGGCTTTTTTATTAGGTGCTCATCAGTTTAGGCTTTGATAGGCTATGTGGAGTCAGGGTATGCCTCTTGCTACTCAGGTAGAGACAGTAGGTAAGGATCAAGGTGTTCTGGATTGAAGGCTTTTTTATTAGGTGCTCATAAGTTTAGGCTTTGATAGGCTATGTGGAGTCAGGGTATGCCTCTTGCTACTCAGGTAGAGACAGTAGGTAAGGATCATGGTGTTCTGGAATTAAATGCTGTTCTACCAAGTGCTCATCCTTTAAGGCTACGTTTTGGTTGACACAATTCATTATTCCTGGTGAAAATTGCCATCATTAAGGTGAGTTAGCACAAGTAAAAGGGTTTATCTTTAAAGATCCAACTTCTGGTATACACTTTTTGCATTGGCCGGGAATCGGACCCGGATCTCCCGCATGGCAAACGAGAATTCTACCATTGAACCACCAATGCTCAGTTTGGCCTCAATCTTTGACCACAGGGAGTCAGGGGATACCTCTCGCTACTTAGTGAGAGACAGAGGATAAGGATCTTGATGTTCTGGAGTTAAATGTTCTTCTACTAGGTGCTCATCAGTTTAGGCTTTGATAGGCTATGTGGAGTCAGGGTATGCCTCTTGCTACTCAGGTAGAGACAGTAGGTAAGGATCATGGTGTTCTGGATTGAGGGCTTTTTTATTAGGTGCTCATAAGTTTAGGCTTTGATAGGCTATGTGGAGTCAGGGTATGCTTCTTGCTTCTCAGATAGAGACAGTAGGTAAGGATCATGGTGTTCTGAATTCAAATGCTCTTTTATTAGGTGCTCATCAGTTTAGGCTTTGATAGGCTATGTGGAGTCAGGGTTTGCCTCTTGCTACTCAGGTAGAGACAGTAGGTAAGGATCATGGTGTTCTGGAATGAAAGGCTTTTTTATTAGGTGCTCATCAGTTTAGGTTTTGTAGGCTATGTGGAGTCAGGGTGTGCCTCTTGCTACTCAGGTAGAGACAGTAGGTAAGGATCATGGTGTTCTGGAGTGAAATGCTCTTTTATTAGGTGCTCATCAGTTTAGGCTTTGATAGGCTATGTGGAGTCAGGGTTTGCCTCTTGCTACTCAGGTAGAGACAGTAGGTAAGGATCATGGTGTTCTGAATTCAAAGGCTTTTTATTAGGTGCTCATCAGTTTAGGCTTTGATAGGCTATGTGGAGTCAGGGTATGCCTCTTGCTACTCAGGTAGAGACAGTAGGTAAGGATCATGGTGTTCTGGAGTTAAATGCTGTTCTACTAAGTGCTCATCCTTTAAGGCTACGTTTTGGTTGACACAATTCATTATTCCTGGTGAAAATCGCCATCATTAAGGTGAGTTAGCACAAGTAAAAGGGTTTATCTTTAAAGACCCAACTTCTGGTATACACTTTTTGAATTGGCCGGGAATCGGACCCGGATCTCCCGCATGGCAAACGAGAATTCTACCATTGAACCACCAATGCTCAGTTTGGCCTCAATATTTGACCACAGGGAGTCAGGGGATACCTCTCGCTACTTAGTGAGAGACAGAGGATAAGGATCTTGATGTTCTGGAGTTAAATGTTCTTCTACTAGGTGCTCATCAGTTTAGGCTTTGATAGGCTATGTGGAGTTAGGGTATGCCTCTTGCTACTCAGGTAGAGACAGTAGGTAAGGATCATGGTGTTCTGGATTGAGGGCTTTTTTATTAGGTGGTCATAAGTTTAGGCTTTGATAGGCTATGTGGAGTCATGGTATGCTTCTTGCTACTCAGGTAGAGACAGTAGGTAAGGATCATGGTGTTCTGAATTCAAATGCTCTTTTATTAGGTGCTCATCAGTTTAGGCTTTGAAAGGCTATGTGGAGTCAGGGTTTGCCTCTTGCTACTCAGGTAGAGACAGTAGGTAAGGATCAAGGTGTTCTGGATTGAAGGCTTTTTTATTAGGTGCTCATCAGTTTTGGCTTTGATAGGCTATGTGGAGTCAGGGTATGCCTCTTGCTACTCAGGTAGAGACAGTAGGTAAGGATCAAGGTGTTCTGGATTGAAGGCTTTTTTATTAGGTGCTCATAAGTTTAGGCTTTGATAGGCTATGTGGAGTCAGGGTATGCTTCTTGCTACTCAGGTAGAGACAGTAGGTAAGGATCATGGTGTTCTGAATTCAAATGCTCTTTTATTAGGTGCTCATCAGTTTTGGCTTTGAAAGGCTATGTGGAGTCAGGGTATGCCTCTTGCTACTCAGGTAGAGACAGTAGGTAAGGATCAAGGTGTTCTGGATTGAAGGCTTTTTTATTAGGTGCTCATAAGTTTAGGCTTTGATAGGCTATGTGGAGTCAGGGTATGCCTCTTGCTACTCAGGTAGAGACAGTAGGTAAGGATCATGGTGTTCTGGAATTAAATGCTGTTCTACCAAGTGCTCATCCTTTAAGGCTACGTTTTGGTTGACACAATTCATTATTCCTGGTGAAAATTGCCATCATTAAGGTGAGTTAGCACAAGTAAAAGGGTTTATCTTTAAAGATCCAACTTCTGGTATACACTTTTTGCATTGGCCGGGAATCGGACCCGGATCTCCCGCATGGCAAACGAGAATTCTACCATTGAACCACCAATGCTCAGTTTGGCCTCAATCTTTGACCACAGGGAGTCAGGGGATACCTCTCGCTACTTAGTGAGAGACAGAGGATAAGGATCTTGATGTTCTGGAGTTAAATGTTCTTCTACTAGGTGCTCATCAGTTTAGGCTTTGATAGGCTATGTGGAGTCAGGGTATGCCTCTTGCTACTCAGGTAGAGACAGTAGGTAAGGATCATGGTGTTCTGAATTCAAAGGCTTTTTATTAGGTGCTCATCAGTTTAGGCTTTGATAGGCTATGTGGAGTCAGGGTATGCCTCTTGCTACTCAGGTAGAGACAGTAGGTAAGGATCATGGTGTTTTGGAGTTAAATGCTGTTCTACTAAGTGCTCATCCTTTAAGGCTACGTTTTGGTTGACACAATTCATTATTCCTGGTGAAAATCGCCATCATTAAGGTGAGTTAGCACAAGTACAAGGGTTTATCTTTAAAGACCCAACTTCTGGTATACACTTTTTGTATTGGCCGGGAATCGGACCCGGATCTCCCGCATGGCAAACGAGAATTCTACCATTGAACCACCAATGCTCAGTTTGGCCTCAATCTTTGACCACAGGGAGTCAGGGGATACCTCTCGCTACTTAGTGAGAGACAGAGGATAAGGATCTTGATGTTCTGGAGTTAAATGTTCTTCTACTAGGTGCTCATCAGTTTAGGCTTTGATAGGCTATGTGGAGTCAGGGTATGCCTCTTGCTACTCAGGTAGAGACAGTAGGTAAGGATCATGGTGTTCTGGATTGAGGGCTTTTTTATTAGGTGCTCATAAGTTTAGGCTTTGATAGGCTATGTGGAGTCAGGGTATGCTTCTTGCTACTCAGATAGAGACAGTAGGTAAGGATCATGGTGTTCTGAATTCAAATGCTCTTTTATTAGGTGCTCATCAGTTTAGGCTTTGATAGGCTATGTGGAGTCAGGGTTTGCCTCTTGCTACTCAGGTAGAGACAGTAGGTAAGGATCATGGTGTTCTGGAGTGAAAGGCTTTTTTATTAGGTGCTCATCAGTTTAGGTTTTGATAGGCTATGTGGAGTCAGGGTGTGCCTCTTGCTACTCAGGTAGAGACAGTAGGTAAGGATCATGGTGTTCTGGAGTGAAATGCTCTTTTATTAGGTGCTCATCAGTTTAGGCTTTGATAGGCTATGTGGAGTCAGGGTTTGCCTCTTGCTACTCAGGTAGAGACAGTAGGTAAGGATCAAGGTGTTCTGGATTGAAGGCTTTTTTATTAGGTGCTCATAAGTTTAGGCTTTGATAGGCTATGTGGAGTCAGGGTATGCCTCTTGCTACTCAGGTAGAGACAGTAGGTAAGGATCATGGTGTTCTGGAATCAAATGCTGGTCTACCAAGTGCTCATCCTTTAAGGCTACGTTTTGGTTGACACAATTCATTATTCCTGGTGAAAATCGCCATCATTAAGGTGAGTTAGCACAAGTAAAAGGGCTTATCTTTAAAGACCCAACTTTTGGTATACACTTTTTGCATTGGCCGGGAATCGGACCCAGATCTCCCGCATGGCAAACGAGAATTCTACCATTGAACCACCAATGCTCAGTTTGGCCTCAATCTTTGACCACAGGGAGTCAGGGGATACCTGTCGCTACTTAGTGAGAGACAGAGGATAAGGATCTTGATGTTCTGGAGTTAAATGTTCTTCTACTAGGTGCTCATCAGTTTAGGCTTTGATAGGCTATGTGGAGTCAGGGTATGCCTCTTGCTACTCAGGTAGAGACAGTAGGTAAGGATCAAGGTGTTCTGGATTGAAGGCTTTTTTATTAGGTGCTCATAAGTTTAGGCTTTGATAGGCTATGTGGAGTCAGGGTATGCCTCTTGCTACTCAGGTAGAGACAGTAGGTAAGGATCATGGTGTTCTGGAATCAAATGCTGTTCTACCAAGTGCTCATCCTTTAAGGCTACGTTTTGGTTGACACAATTCATTATTCCTGGTGAAAATCGCCATCATTAAGGTGAGTTAGCACAAGTAAAAGGGCTTATCTTTAAAGACCCAACTTTTGGTATACACTTTTTGCATTGGCCGGGAATCGGACCCAGAACTCCCGCATGGCAAACGAGAATTCTACCATTGAACCACCAATGCTCAGTTTGGCCTCAATCTTTGACCACAGGGAGTCAGGGGATACCTCTCGCTACTTAGTGAGAGACAGAGGATAAGGATCTTGATGTTCTGGAGTTAAATGTTCTTCTACTAGGTGCTCATCAGTTTAGGCTTTGATAGGCTATGTGGAGTTAGGGTATGCCTCTTGCTACTCAGGTAGAGACAGTAGGTAAGGATCATGGTGTTCTGGATTGAGGGCTTTTTTATTAGGTGGTCATAAGTTTAGGCTTTGATAGGCTATGTGGAGTCATGGTATGCTTCTTGCTACTCAGGTAGAGACAGTAGGTAAGGATCATGGTGTTCTGAATTCAAATGCTCTTTTATTAGGTGCTCATCAGTTTAGGCTTTGAAAGGCTATGTGGAGTCAGGGTTTGCCTCTTGCTACTCAGGTAGAGACAGTAGGTAAGGATCATGGTGTTCTGGAGTGAAAGGCTTTTTTATTAGGTGCTCATAAGTTTAGGCTTTGATAGGCTATGTGGAGTCAGGGTATGCCTCTTGCTACTCAGGTAGAGACAGTAGGTAAGGATCATGGTGTTCTGGAGTGAAAGGCTTTTTTATTAGGTGCTCATCAGTTTAGGCTTTGATAGGCTATGTGGAGTCAGGGTATGCCTCTTGCTACTCAGGTAGAGACAGTAGGTAAGGATCAAGGTGTTCTGGATTGAAGGCTTTTTTATTAGGTGCTCATAAGTTTAGGCTTTAATAGGCTGGAGTCAGGGTATGCCTCTTGCTATGTGGAGTCAGGGTATGCTTCTTGCTACTCAGGTAGAGACAGTAGGTAAGGATCATGGTGTTCTGAATTCAAATGCTCTTTTATTAGGTGCTCATCAGTTTAGGCTTTGAAAGGCTATGTGGAGTCAGGGTTTGCCTCTTGCTACTCAGGTAGAGACAGTAGGTAAGGATCATGGTGTTCTGGAATCAAATGCTGTTCTACCAAGTGCTCATCCTTTAAGGCTACGTTTTGGTTGACACAATTCATTATTCCTGGTGAAAATTGGCATCATTAAGGTGAGTTAGCACAAGTAAAAGGGTTTATCTTTAAAGATCCAACTTCTGGTATACACTTTTTGCATTGGCCGGGAATCGGACCCGGATCTCCCGCATGGCAAACGAGAATTCTACCATTGAACCACCAATGCTCAGTTTGGCCTCAATCTTTGACCACAGGGAGTCAGGGGATACCTCTCGCTACTTAGTGAGAGACAGAGGATAAGGATCTTGATGTTCTGGAGTTAAATGTTCTTCTACTAGGTGCTCATCAGTTTAGGCTTTGATAGGCTATGTGGAGTCAGGGTATGCCTCTTGCTACTCAGGTAGAGACAGTAGGTAAGGATCATGGTGTTCTGGATTGAGGGCTTTTTTATTAGGTGCTCATAAGTTTAGGCTTTGATAGGCTATGTGGAGTCAGGGTATGCTTCTTGCTACTCAGATAGAGACAGTAGGTAAGGATCATGGTGTTCTGAATTCAAATGCTCTTTTATTAGGTGCTCATCAGTTTAGGCTTTGATAGGCTATGTGGAGTCAGGGTTTGCCTCTTGCTACTCAAGTAGAGACAGTAGGTAAGGATCATGGTGTTCTGGAGTGAAAGGCTTTTTTATTAGGTGCTCATCAGTTTAGGTTTTGATAGGCTATGTGGAGTCAGGGTGTGCCTCTTGCTACTCAGGTAGAGACAGTAGGTAAGGATCATGGTGTTCTGGAGTGAAATGCTCTTTTATTAGGTGCTCATCAGTTTAGGCTTTGATAGGCTATGTGGAGTCAGGGTTTGCCTCTTGCTACTCAGGTAGAGACAGTAGGTAAGGATCAAGGTGTTCTGGATTGAAGGCTTTTTTATTAGGTGCTCATAAGTTTAGGCTTTGATAGGCTATGTGGAGTCAGGGTATGCCTCTTGCTACTCAGGTAGAGACAGTAGGTAAGGATCATGGTGTTCTGGAATCAAATGCTGGTCTACCAAGTGCTCATCCTTTAAGGCTACGTTTTGGTTGACACAATTCATTATTCCTGGTGAAAATCGCCATCATTAAGGTGAGTTAGCACAAGTAAAAGGGCTTATCTTTAAAGACCCAACTTTTGGTATACACTTTTTGCATTGGCCGGGAATCGGACCCAGATCTCCCGCATGGCAAACGAGAATTCTACCATTGAACCACCAATGCTCAGTTTGGCCTCAATCTTTGACCACAGGGAGTCAGGGGATACCTCTCGCTACTTAGTGAGAGAAAGAGGATAAGGATCTTGATGTTCTGGAGTTAAATGTTCTTCTACTAGGTGCTCATCAGTTTAGGCTTTGATAGGCTATGTGGAGTCAGGGTATGCCTCTTGCTACTCAGGTAGAGACAGTAGGTAAGGATCAAGGTGTTCTGGATTGAAGGCTTTTTTATTAGGTGCTCATAAGTTTAGGCTTTGATAGGCTATGTGGAGTCAGGGTATGCCTCTTGCTACTCAGGTAGAGACAGTAGGTAAGGATCATGGTGTTCTGGAATCAAATGCTGTTCTACCAAGTGCTCATCCTTTAAGGCTACGTTTTGGTTGACACAATTCATTATTCCTGGTGAAAATCGCCATCATTAAGGTGAGTTAGCACAAGTAAAAGGGCTTATCTTTAAAGACCCAACTTTTGGTATACACTTTTTGCATTGGCCGGGAATCGGACCCAGATCTCCCGCATGGCAAACGAGAATTCTACCATTGAACCACCAATGCTCAGTTTGGCCTCAATCTTTGACCACAGGGAGTCAGGGGATACCTCTCGCTACTTAGTGAGAGACAGAGGATAAGGATCTTGATGTTCTGGAGTTAAATGTTCTTCTACTAGGTGCTCATCAGTTTAGGCTTTGAAAGGCTATGTGGAGTCAGGGTTTGCCTCTTGCTACTCAGGTAGAGACAGTAGGTAAGGATCATGGTGTTCTGGATTGAGGGCTTTTTTATTAGGTGGTCATAAGTTTAGGCTTTGATAGGCTATGTGGAGTCATGGTATGCTTCTTGCTACTCAGGTAGAGACAGTAGGTAAGGATCATGGTGTTCTGAATTCAAATGCTCTTTTATTAGGTGCTCATCAGTTTAGGCTTTGAAAGGCTATGTGGAGTCAGGGTTTGCCTCTTGCTACTCAGGTAGAGACAGTAGGTAAGGATCATGGTGTTCTGGAGTGAAAGGCTTTTTTATTAGGTGCTCATCAGTTTAGGCTTTGATAGGCTATGTGGAGTCAGGGTATGCCTCTTGCTACTCAGGTAGAGACAGTAGGTAAGGATCAAGGTGTTCTGGATTGAAGGCTTTTTTATTAGGTGCTCATAAGTTTAGGCTTTGATAGGCTATGTGGAGTCAGGGTATGCCTCTTGCTACTCAGGTAGAGACAGTAGGTAAGGATCATGGTGTTCTGGAATTAAATGCTGTTCTACCAAGTGCTCATCCTTTAAGGCTACGTTTTGGTTGACACAATTCATTATTCCTGGTGAAAATTGCCATCATTAAGGTGAGTTAGCACAAGTAAAAGGGTTTATCTTTAAAGATCCAACTTCTGGTATACACTTTTTGCATTGGCCGGGAATCGGACCCGGATCTCCCGCATGGCAAACGAGAATTCTACCATTGAACCACCAATGCTCAGTTTGGCCTCAATCTTTGACCACAGGGAGTCAGGGGATACCTCTCGCTACTTAGTGAGAGACAGAGGATAAGGATCTTGATGTTCTGGAGTTAAATGTTCTTCTACTAGGTGCTCATCAGTTTAGGCTTTGATAGGCTATGTGGAGTCAGGGTATGCCTCTTGCTACTCAGGTAGAGACAGTAGGTAAGGATCATGGTGTTCTGGATTGAGGGCTTTTTTATTAGGTGCTCATAAGTTTAGGCTTTGATAGGCTATGTGGAGTCAGGGTATGCTTCTTGCTTCTCAGATAGAGACAGTAGGTAAGGATCATGGTGTTCTGAATTCAAATGCTCTTTTATTAGGTGCTCATCAGTTTAGGCTTTGATAGGCTATGTGGAGTCAGGGTTTGCCTCTTGCTACTCAGGTAGAGACAGTAGGTAAGGATCATGGTGTTCTGGAATGAAAGGCTTTTTTATTAGGTGCTCATCAGTTTAGGTTTTGATAGGCTATGTGGAGTCAGGGTGTGCCTCTTGCTACTCAGGTAGAGACAGTAGGTAAGGATCATGGTGTTCTGGAGTGAAATGCTCTTTTATTAGGTGCTCATCAGTTTAGGCTTTGATAGGCTATGTGGAGTCAGGGTTTGCCTCTTGCTACTCAGGTAGAGACAGTAGGTAAGGATCATGGTGTTCTGAATTCAAAGGCTTTTTATTAGGTGCTCATCAGTTTAGGCTTTGATAGGCTATGTGGAGTCAGGGTATGCCTCTTGCTACTCAGGTAGAGACAGTAGGTAAGGATCATGGTGTTCTGGAGTTAAATGCTGTTCTACTAAGTGCTCATCCTTTAAGGCTACGTTTTGGTTGACACAATTCATTATTCCTGGTGAAAATCGCCATCATTAAGGTGAGTTAGCACAAGTAAAAGGGTTTATCTTTAAAGACCCAACTTCTGGTATACACTTTTTGAATTGGCCGGGAATCGGACCCGGATCTCCCGCATGGCAAACGAGAATTCTACCATTGAACCACCAATGCTCAGTTTGGCCTCAATATTTGACCACAGGGAGTCAGGGGATACCTCTCGCTACTTAGTGAGAGACAGAGGATAAGGATCTTGATGTTCTGGAGTTAAATGTTCTTCTACTAGGTGCTCATCAGTTTAGGCTTTGATAGGCTATGTGGAGTTAGGGTATGCCTCTTGCTACTCAGGTAGAGACAGTAGGTAAGGATCATGGTGTTCTGGATTGAGGGCTTTTTTATTAGGTGGTCATAAGTTTAGGCTTTGATAGGCTATGTGGAGTCATGGTATGCTTCTTGCTACTCAGGTAGAGACAGTAGGTAAGGATCATGGTGTTCTGAATTCAAATGCTCTTTTATTAGGTGCTCATCAGTTTAGGCTTTGAAAGGCTATGTGGAGTCAGGGTTTGCCTCTTGCTACTCAGGTAGAGACAGTAGGTAAGGATCATGGTGTTCTGGAGTGAAAGGCTTTTTTATTAGATGCTCATAAGTTTAGGCTTTGATAGGCTATGTGGAGTCAGGGTATGCCTCTTGCTACTCAGGTAGAGACAGTAGGTAAGGATCATGGTGTTCTGGAGTGAAAGGCTTTTTTATTAGGTGCTCATCAGTTTAGGCTTTGATAGGCTATGTGGAGTCAGGGTATGCCTCTTGCTACTCAGGTAGAGACAGTGGGTAAGGATCAAGGTGTTCTGGATTCAAATGCTCTTTTATTAGGTGCTCATCAGTTTAGGCTTTGAAAGGCTATGTGGAGTCAGGGTTTGCCTCTTGCTACTCAGGTAGAGACAGTAGGTAAGGATCATGGTGTTCTGGATTGAGGGCTTTTTTATTAGGTGGTCATAAGTTTAGGCTTTGATAGGCTATGTGGAGTCATGGTATGCTTCTTGCTACTCAGGTAGAGACAGTAGGTAAGGATCATGGTGTTCTGAATTCAAATGCTCTTTTATTAGGTGCTCATCAGTTTAGGCTTTGAAAGGCTATGTGGAGTCAGGGTTTGCCTCTTGCTACTCAGGTAGAGACAGTAGGTAAGGATCATGGTGTTCTGGAGTGAAAGGCTTTTTTATTAGATGCTCATAAGTTTAGGCTTTGATAGGCTATGTGGAGTCAGGGTATGCCTCTTGCTACTCAGGTAGAGACAGTAGGTAAGGATCATGGTGTTCTGGAGTGAAAGGCTTTTTTATTAGGTGCTCATCAGTTTAGGCTTTGATAGGCTATGTGGAGTCAGGGTATGCCTCTTGCTACTCAGGTAGAGACAGTGGGTAAGGATCAAGGTGTTCTGGATTCAAATGCTCTTTTATTAGGTGCTCATCAGTTTAGGCTTTGAAAGGCTATGTGGAGTCAGGGTTTGCCTCTTGCTACTCAGGTAGAGACAGTAGGTAAGGATCATGGTGTTCTGGATTGAGGGCTTTTTTATTAGGTGGTCATAAGTTTAGGCTTTGATAGGCTATGTGGAGTCATGGTATGCTTCTTGCTACTCAGGTAGAGACAGTAGGTAAGGATCATGGTGTTCTGAATTCAAATGCTCTTTTATTAGGTGCTCATCAGTTTAGGCTTTGAAAGGTTATGTGGAGTCAGGGTTTGCCTCTTGCTACTCAGGTAGAGACAGTAGGTAAGGATCATGGTGTTCTGGAGTGAAAGGCTTTTTTATTAGGTGCTCATCAGTTTAGGCTTTGATAGGCTATGTGGAGTCAGGGTATGCCTCTTGCTACTCAGGTAGAGACAGTAGGTAAGGATCAAGGTGTTCTGGATTGAAGGCTTTTTTATTAGGTGCTCATAAGTTTAGGCTTTGATAGGCTATGTGGAGTCAGGGTATGCTTCTTGCTACTCAGGTAGAGACAGTAGGTAAAGATCATGGTGTTCTGAATTCAAATGCTCTTTTATTAGGTGCTCATCAGTTTAGGCTTTGAAAGGCTATGTGGAGTCAGGGTTTGCCTCTTGCTAATCAGGTAGAGACAGTAGGTAAGGATCATGGTGTTCTGGAGTGAAAGGCTTTTTTATTAGGTGCTCATCAGTTTTGGCTTTGATAGGCTATGTGGAGTCAGGGTATGCCTCTTGCTACTCAGGTAGAGACAGTAGGTAAGGATCAAGGTGTTCTGGATTGAAGGCTTTTTTATTAGGTGCTCATAAGTTTAGGCTTTGATAGGCTATGTGGAGTCAGGGTATGCTTCTTGCTACTCAGGTAGAGACAGTAGGTAAGGATCATGGTGTTCTGAATTCAAATGCTCTTTTATTAGGTGCTCATCAGTTTTGGCTTTGAAAGGCTATGTGGAGTCAGGGTATGCCTCTTGCTACTCAGGTAGAGACAGTAGGTAAGGATCAAGGTGTTCTGGATTGAAGGCTTTTTTATTAGGTGCTCATAAGTTTAGGCTTTGATAGGCTATGTGGAGTCAGGGTATGCCTCTTGCTACTCAGGTAGAGACAGTAGGTAAGGATCATGGTGTTCTGGAATTAAATGCTGTTCTACCAAGTGCTCATCCTTTAAGGCTACGTTTTGGTTGACACAATTCATTATTCCTGGTGAAAATTGCCATCATTAAGGTGAGTTAGCACAAGTAAAAGGGTTTATCTTTAAAGATCCAACTTCTGGTATACACTTTTTGCATTGGCCGGGAATCGGACCCGGATCTCCCGCATGGCAAACGAGAATTCTACCATTGAACCACCAATGCTCAGTTTGGCCTCAATCTTTGACCACAGGGAGTCAGGGGATACCTCTCGCTACTTAGTGAGAGACAGAGGATAAGGATCTTGATGTTCTGGAGTTAAATGTTCTTCTACTAGGTGCTCATCAGTTTAGGCTTTGATAGGCTATGTGGAGTCAGGGTATGCCTCTTGCTACTCAGGTAGAGACAGTAGGTAAGGATCATGGTGTTCTGAATTCAAAGGCTTTTTATTAGGTGCTCATCAGTTTAGGCTTTGATAGGCTATGTGGAGTCAGGGTATGCCTCTTGCTACTCAGGTAGAGACAGTAGGTAAGGATCATGGTGTTCTGGAGTTAAATGCTGTTCTACTAAGTGCTCATCCTTTAAGGCTACGTTTTGGTTGACACAATTCATTATTCCTGGTGAAAATCGCCATCATTAAGGTGAGTTAGCACAAGTACAAGGGTTTATCTTTAAAGACCCAACTTCTGGTATACACTTTTTGTATTGGCCGGGAATCGGACCCGGATCTCCCGCATGGCAAACGAGAATTCTACCATTGAACCACCAATGCTCAGTTTGGCCTCAATCTTTGACCACAGGGAGTCAGGGGATACCTCTCGCTACTTAGTGAGAGACAGAGGATAAGGATCTTGATGTTCTGGAGTTAAATGTTCTTCTACTAGGTGCTCATCAGTTTAGGCTTTGATAGGCTATGTGGAGTCAGGGTATGCCTCTTGCTACTCAGGTAGAGACAGTAGGTAAGGATCATGGTGTTCTGGATTGAGGGCTTTTTTATTAGGTGCTCATAAGTTTAGGCTTTGATAGGCTATGTGGAGTCAGGGTATGCTTCTTGCTACTCAGATAGAGACAGTAGGTAAGGATCATGGTGTTCTGAATTCAAATGCTCTTTTATTAGGTGCTCATCAGTTTAGGCTTTGATAGGCTATGTGGAGTCAGGGTTTGCCTCTTGCTACTCAGGTAGAGACAGTAGGTAAGGATCATGGTGTTCTGGAGTGAAAGGCTTTTTTATTAGGTGCTCATCAGTTTAGGTTTTGATAGGCTATGTGGAGTCAGGGTTTGCCTCTTGCTACTCAGGTAGAGACAGTAGGTAAGGATCATGGTGTTCTGGAGTGAAAGGCTTTTTTATTAGGTGCTCATCAGTTTAGGCTTTGATAGGCTATGTGGAGTCAGGGTATGCCTCTTGCTACTCAGGTAGAGACAGTAGGTAAGGATCAAGGTGTTCTGGAATCAAATGCTGGTCTACCAAGTGCTCATCCTTTAAGGCTACGTTTTGGTTGACACAATTCATTATTCCTGGTGAAAATCGCCATCATGAAGGTGAGTTAGCACAAGTAAAAGGGCTTATCTGTAAAGACCCAACTTTTGGTATACACTTTTTGCATTGGCCGGGAATCGGACCCAGATCTCCCGCATGGCAAACGAGAATTCTACCATTGAACCACCAATGCTCAGTTTGGCCTCAATCTTTGACCACAGGGAGTCAGGGGATACCTCTCGCTACTTAGTGAGAGACAGAGGATAAGGATCTTGATGTTCTGGAGTTAAATGTTCTTCTACTAGGTGCTCATCAGTTTAGGCTTTGATAGGCTATGTGGAGTCAGGGTATGCCTCTTGCTACTCAGGTAGAGACAGTAGGTAAGGATCATGGTGTTCTGGATTGAGGGCTTTTTTATTAGGTGCTCATAAGTTTAGGCTTTGATAGGCTATGTGGAGTCAGGGTATGCTTCTTGCTACTCAGATAGAGACAGTAGGTAAGGATCATGGTGTTCTGAATTCAAATGCTCTTTTATTAGGTGCTCATCAGTTTAGGCTTTGATAGGCTATGTGGAGTCAGGGTTTGCCTCTTGCTACTCAGGTAGAGACAGTAGGTAAGGATCATGGTGTTCTGGAGTGAAAGGCTTTTTTATTAGGTGCTCATCAGTTTAGGTTTTGATAGGCTATGTGGAGTCAGGGTTTGCCTCTTGCTACTCAGGTAGAGACAGTAGGTAAGGATCATGGTGTTCTGGAGTGAAAGGCTTTTTTATTAGGTGCTCATCAGTTTAGGCTTTGATAGGCTATGTGGAGTCAGGGTATGCCTCTTGCTACTCAGGTAGAGACAGTAGGTAAGGATCAAGGTGTTCTGGAATCAAATGCTGGTCTACCAAGTGCTCATCCTTTAAGGCTACGTTTTGGTTGACACAATTCATTATTCCTGGTGAAAATCGCCATCATGAAGGTGAGTTAGCACAAGTAAAAGGGCTTATCTGTAAAGACCCAACTTTTGGTATACACTTTTTGCATTGGCCGGGAATCGGACCCAGATCTCCCGCATGGCAAACGAGAATTCTACCATTGAACCACCAATGCTCAGTTTGGCCTCAATCTTTGACCACAGGGAGTCAGGGGATACCTCTCGCTACTTAGTGAGAGACAGAGGATAAGGATCTTGATGTTCTGGAGTTAAATGTTCTTCTACTAGGTGCTCATCAGTTTAGGCTTTGATAGGCTATGTGGAGTCAGGGTATGCCTCTTGCTACTCAGGTAGAGACAGTAGGTAAGGATCAAGGTGTTCTGGATTGAAGGCTTTTTTATTAGGTGCTCATAAGTTTAGGCTTTGATAGGCTATGTGGAGTCAGGGTATGACTCTTGCTACTCAGGTAGAAACAGTAGGTAAGGATCATGGTGTTCTGGAATCAAATGCTGTTCTACCAAGTGCTCATCCTTTAAGGCTACGTTTTGGTTGACACAATTCATTATTCCTGGTGAAAATCGCCATCATTAAGGTGAGTTAGCACAAGTAAAAGGGCTTATCTTTAAAGACCCAACTTTTGGTATACACTTTTTGCATTGGCCGGGAATCGGACCCAGAACTCCCGCATGGCAAACGAGAATTCTACCATTGAACCACCAATGCTCAGTTTGGCCTCAATCTTTGACCACAGGGAGTCAGGGGATACCTCTCGCTACTTAGTGAGAGACAGAGGATAAGGATCTTGATGTTCTGGAGTTAAATGTTCTTCTACTAGGTGCTCATCAGTTTAGGCTTTGATAGGCTATGTGGAGTCAGGGTATGCCTCTTGCTACTCAGGTAGAGACAGTAGGTAAGGATCATGGTGTTCTGGAATCAAATGCTGTTCTACCAAGTGCTCATCCTTTAAGGCTACGTTTTGGTTGACACAATTCATTATTCCTGGTGAAAATCGCCATCATTAAGGTTAGTTAGCACAAGTAAAAGGGCTTATCTTTAAAGACCCAACTTTTGGTATACACTTTTTGCATTGGCCGGGAATCGGACCCAGATCTCCCGCATGGCAAACGAGAATTCTACCATTGAACCACCAATGCTCAGTTTGGCCTCAATCTTTGACCACAGGGAGTCAGGGGATACCTCTCGCTACTTAGTGAGAGACAGAGGATAAGGATCTTGATGTTCTGGAGTTAAATGTTCTTCTACTAGGTGCTCATCAGTTTAGGCTTTGATAGGCTATGTGGAGTCAGGGTATGCCTCTTGCTACTCAGGTAGAGACAGTAGGTAAGGATCAAGGTGTTCTGGATTGAAGGCTTTTTTATTAGGTGCTCATAAGTTTAGGCTTTGATAGGATATGTGGAGTCAGGGTATGACTCTTGCTACTCAGGTAGAGACAGTAGGTAAGGATCATGGTGTTCTGGAATCAAATGCTGTTCTACCAAGTGCTCATCCTTTAAGGCTACGTTTTGGTTGACACAATTCATTATTCCTGGTGAAAATCGCCATCATTAAGGTGAGTTAGCACAAGTAAAAGGGCTTATCTTTAAAGACCCAACTTTTGGTATACACTTTTTGCATTGGCCGGGAATCGGACCCAGAACTCCCGCATGGCAAACGAGAATTCTACCATTGAACCACCAATGCTCAGTTTGGCCTCAATCTTTGACCACAGGGAGTCAGGGGATACCTCTCGCTACTTAGTGAGAGACAGAGGATAAGGATCTTGATGTTCTGGAGTTAAATGTTCTTCTACTAGGTGCTCATCAGTTTAGGCTTTGATAGGCTATGTGGAGTCAGGGTATGCCTCTTGCTACTCAGGTAGAGACAGTAGGTAAGGATCATGGTGTTCTGGATTGAGGGCTTTTTTATTAGGTGCTCATCAGTTTAGGCTTTGATAGGCTATGTGGAGTCAGGGTATGCTTCTTGCTACTCAGGTAGAGACAGTAGGTAAAGATCATGGTGTTCTGAATTCAAATGCTCTTTTATTAGGTGCTCATCAGTTTAGGCTTTGAAAGGCTATGTGGAGTCAGGGTTTGCCTCTTGCTACTCAGGTAGAGACAGTAGGTAAGGATCATGGTGTTCTGGAGTGAAAGGCTTTTTTATTAGGTGCTCATCAGTTTAGGCTTTGATAGGCTATGTGGAGTCAGGGTATGCCTCTTGCTACTCAGGTAGAGACAGTAGGTAAGGATCAAGGTGTTCTGGATTGAAGGCTTTTTTATTAGGTGCTCATAAGTTTAGGCTTTGATAGGCTATGTGGAGTCAGGGTGTGCTTCTTGCTACTCAGGTAGAGACAGTAGGTAAGGATCATGGTGTTCTGAATTCAAATGCTCTTTTATTAGGTGCTCATCAGTTTAGGCTTTGAAAGGCTATGTGGAGTCAGGGTATGCCTCTTGCTACTCAGGTAGAGACAGTAGGTAAGGATCAAGGTGTTCTGGATTGAAGGCTTTTTTATTAGGTGCTCATAAGTTTAGGCTTTGATAGGCTATGTGGAGTCAGGGTATGCCTCTTGCTACTCAGGTAGAGACAGTAGGTAAGGATCATGGTGTTCTGGAATTAAATGCTGTTCTACCAAGTGCTCATCCTTTAAGGCTACGTTTTGGTTGACACAATTCATTATTCCTGGTGAAAATTGCCATCATTAAGGTGAGTTAGCACAAGTAAAAGGGTTTATCTTTAAAGATCCAACTTCTGGTATACACTTTTTGCATTGGCCGGGTATCGGACCCGGATCTCCCGCATGGCAAACGAGAATTCTACCATTGAACCACCAATGCTCAGTTTGGCCTCAATCTTTGACCACAGGGAGTCAGGGGATACCTCTCGCTACTTAGTGAGAGACAGAGGATAAGGATCTTGATGTTCTGGAGTTAAATGTTCTTCTACTAGGTGCTCATCAGTTTAGGCTTTGATAGGCTATGTGGAGTCAGGGTATGCCTCTTGCTACTCAGGTAGAGACAGTAGGTAAGGATCATGGTGTTCTGGATTGAGGGCTTTTTTATTAGGTGCTCATCAGTTTAGGCTTTGATAGGCTATGTGGAGTCAGGGTATGCCTCTTGCTACTCAGGTAGAGACAGTAGGTAAGGATCAAGGTGTTCTGGATTGAAGGCTTTTTTATTAGGTGCTCATAAGTTTAGGCTTTGATAGGCTATGTGGAGTCAGGGTATGCTTCTTGCTACTCAGGTAGAGACAGTAGGTAAGGATCATGGTGTTCTGAATTCAAATGCTCTTTTATTAGGTGCTCATCAGTTTAGGCTTTGAAAGGCTATATGGAGTCAGGGTATGCCTCTTGCTACTCAGGTAGAGACAGTAGGTAAGGATCAAGGTGTTCTGGATTGAAGGCTTTTTTATTAGGTGCTCATAAGTTTAGGCTTTGATAGGCTATGTGGAGTCAGGGTATGCCTCTTGCTACTCAGGTAGAGACAGTAGGTAAGGATCATGGTGTTCTGGAATTAAATGCTGTTCTACTAAGTGCTCATCCTTTAAGGCTACGTTTTGGTTGACACAATTCATTATTCCTGGTGAAAATTGCCATCATTAAGGTGAGTTAGCACAAGTAAAAGGGTTTATCTTTAAAGATCCAACTTCTGGTATACACTTTTTGCATTGGCCGGGAATCGGACCCGGATCTCCCGCATAGCAAACGAGAATTCTACCATTGAACCACCAATGCTCAGTTTGGCCTCAATCTTTGACCACAGGGAGTCAGGGGATACCTCTCGCTACTTAGTGAGAGACAGAGGATAAGGATCTTGATGTTCTGGAGTTAAATGTTCTTCTACTAGGTGCTCATCAGTTTAGGCTTTGATAGGCTATGTGGAGTCAGGGTATGCCTCTTGCTACTCAGGTAGAGACAGTAGGTAAGGATCATGGTGTTCTGGATTGAGGGCTTTTTTATTAGGTGCTCATAAGTTTAGGCTTTGATAGGCTATGTGGAGTCAGGGTATGCTTCTTGCTACTCAGGTAGAGACAGTAGGTAAGGATCATGGTGTTCTGAATTCAAAGGCTTTTTATTAGGTGCTCATCAGTTTAGGCTTTGATAGGCTATGTGGAGTCAGGGTATGCCTCTTGCTACTCAGGTAGAGACAGTAGGTAAGGATCATGGTGTTCTGGAGTTAAATGCTGTTCTACTAAGTGCTCATCCTTTAAGGCTACGTTTTGGTTGACACAATTCATTATTCCTGGTGAAAATCGCCATCATTAAGGTGAGTTAGCACAAGTAAAAGGGTTTATCTTTAAAGACCCAACTTCTGGTATACACTTTTTGTATTGGCCGGGAATCGGACCCGGATCTCCCGCATGGCAAACGAGAATTCTACCATTGAACCAACAATGCTCAGTTTGGCCTCAATCTTTTACCACAGGGAGTCAGGGGATACCTCTCGCTACTTAGTGAGAGACAGAGGATAAGGATCTTGATGTTCTGGAGTTAAATGTTCTTCTACTAGGTGCTCATCAGTTTAGGCTTTGATAGGCTATGTGGAGTTAGGGTATGCCTCTTGCTACTCAGGTAGAGACAGTAGGTAAGGATCATGGTGTTCTGGATTGAGGGCTTTTTTATTAGGTGGTCATAAGTTTAGGCTTTGATAGGCTATGTGGAGTCATGGTATGCTTCTTGCTACTCAGGTAGAGACAGTAGGTAAGGATCATGGTGTTCTGAATTCAAATGCTCTTTTATTAGGTGCTCATCAGTTTAGGCTTTGAAAGGCTATGTGGAGTCAGGGTTTGCCTCTTGCTACTCAGGTAGAGACAGTAGGTAAGGATCATGGTGTTCTGGAGTGAAAGGCTTTTTTATTAGGTGCTCATAAGTTTAGGCTTTGATAGGCTATGTGGAGTCAGGGTATGCCTCTTGCTACTCAGGTAGAGACAGTAGGTAAGAATCATGGTGTTCTGGAGTGAAAGGCTTTTTTATTAGGTGCTCATCAGTTTAGGCTTTGATAGGCTATGTGGAGTCAGGGTATGCCTCTTGCTACTCAGGTAGAGACAGTAGGTAAGGATCAAGGTGTTCTGGATTGAAGGCTTTTTTATTAGGTGCTCATAAGTGTAGGCTTTAATAGGCTATGTGGAGTCAGGGTATGCTTCTTGCTACTCAGGTAGAGACAGTAGGTAAGGATCATGGTGTTCTGAATTCAAATGCTCTTTTATTAGGTGCTCATCAGTTTAGGCTTTGAAAGGCTATGTGGAGTCAGGGTTTGCCTCTTGCTACTCAGGTAGAGACAGTAGGTAAGGATCATGGTGTTCTGGAGTGAAAGGCTTTTTTATTAGGTGCTTATAAGTTTAGGCTTTGATAGGCTATGTGGAGTCAGGGTATGCCTCTTGCTACTCAGGTAGAGACAGTAGGTAAGGATCATGGTGTTCTGGAGTGAAAGGCTTTTTTATTAGGTGCTCATCAGTTTAGGCTTTGATAGGCTATGTGGAGTCAGGGTTTGCCTCTTGCTACTCAGGTAGAGACAGTAGGTAAGGATCATGGTGTTCTGAATTCAAAGGCTTTTTATTAGGTGCTCATCAGTTTAGGCTTTGATAGGATATGTGGAGTCAGGGTATGCCTCTTGCTACTCAGGTAGAGACAGTAGGTAAGGATCATGGTGTTCTGGAGTTAAATGCTGTTCTACTAAGTGCTCATCCTTTAAGGCTACGTTTTGGTTGACACAATTCATTATTCCTGGTGAAAATCGCCATCATTAAGGTGAGTTAGCACAAGTAAAAGGGTTTATCTTTAAAGACCCAACTTCTGGTATACACTTTTTGCATTGGCCGGGAATCGGACCCGGATCTCCCGCATGGCAAACGAGAATTCTACCATTGAACCACCAATGCTCAGTTTGGCCTCAATCTTTGACCACAGGGAGTCAGGGGATACCTCTCGCTACTGAGTGAGAGACAGAGGATAAGGATCTTGATGTTCTGGAGTTAAATGTTCTTCTACTAGGTGCTCATCAGTTTAGGCTTTGATAGGCTATGTGGAGTTAGGGTATGCCTCTTGCTACTCAGGTAGAGACAGTAGGTAAGGATCATGGTGTTCTGGATTGAGGGCTTTTTTATTAGGTGCTCATAAGTTTAGGCTTTGATAGGCTATGTGGAGTCAGGGTATGCTTCTTGCTACTCAGATAGAGACAGTAGGTAAGGATCATGGTGTTCTGAATTCAAATGCTCTTTTATTAGGTGCTCATCAGTTTAGGCTTTGATAGGCTATGTGGAGTCAGGGTTTGCCTCTTGCTACTCAGGTAGAGACAGTAGGTAAGGATCATGGTGTTCTGGAGTGAAAGGCTTTTTTATTAGGTGCTCATCAGTTTAGGTTTTGATAGGCTATGTGGAGTCAGGGTATGCCTCTTGCTACTCAGGTAGAGACAGTACGTAAGGATCAAGGTGTTCTGGATTGAAGGCTTTTTTATTAGGTGCTCATAAGTTTAGGCTTTGATAGGCTATGTGGAGTCAGGGTATGCTTCTTGCTACTCAGGTAGAGACAGTAGGTAAAGATCATGGTGTTCTGAATTCAAATGCTCTTTTATTAGGTGCTCATCAGTTTAGGCTTTGAAAGGCTATGTGGTGAAGGATACTATTCGGAAATCCATTGCCGCTTGTATATATATATTCTTTCATTTTTCTTATTTGTACCTATATTATTTTCTTTGTCTTAATTTTCATATGTTTCTTTGTCTTATTTTTCATATGTTCTTCTCCCTTTCTTATTTGAATGATTTGTAAAGAGTGATTTATAATCAAGTTAGGGATTTTTATTAATTAAAACCTTTCTTTACTCTTCTGTGTTTTTCCATCGAGTAAGGATGAATATTGTCAGCACTTCTCAACAGATAGAGAATGTTATCAGAATGTTTTGGTTTATAGTTGAAGCCTGAGCCGAGTTCAGCCTTGGAGAAGCTGTATGTGTGTGTGTTAATATGGTCAGTATTGGTGAGGTGATTAACTGGCACCAGAAAACTTGTTGTTCTCAACAAGCCACGTCACGAACCCGTCAACCACGTGATCCACGAAGATATGCTTCAGACTGTCTGCTCTTGTGTGGAAAATTACTAGTTTTGTTTATCTTTCTTTCTTTCTTTCTTTCTTTCTTTCTTAGCCAATCAGAATCATTTAAACGTCATCATTGACGTAGTTAGCACCCTCTGTTAGAGTATAATTGCTGTAACAATGTTATTGTATGTGGGGCGGCCTACGAACTCCTTGTGAGACCTGAAGCTGGCTTCTGCTGATGAAACTGCAAACTAAACTTCACTAAAATTTCTTCTATTGACTGCACTTCTGACTCCTGGTCTTCATTCAACATATCTGGTCCTCGGGTCTTAACTGTAAATTCCCCTACAGTTAATGGTGGAGAGTGCGCGGGCAATTCATTCTTCGATGACATCCCTGGTCGAACAACAAACAAGGTAGAAAGTGTTAGTCTGTCTAAGTGGAAGTGACTGGAAAGGGGATCGGGATAGCATCACTCAGACGTGAGTTTTGAAAATTACACCGACCATATAATATGCAATAAATGTCATATGGTTAAGTGGGACTGGCTAGACTACAGGCGCGCCACAAGGTGTAATAGTCGCTCGTATCCGTAGACTGGTTGAAGTCTCTTCTTCCAGGTAGGCGGAAGGCAGCGCAAAGGGACGCACTCGTGGGACAGGGGAAGTCCCACAAAGGAGTGTAAGACACTGGATGGGAACGCGGGTTCGATCCCCGGTTTCCAGGTAGATCCGTGGCACTGTGAACCTGACTTGATCACTTCCACTTCAGATAGGGGTACCCCGAATTTAGTGATTCAGGCAGTTAGGGACTAAAGCATTAGTTAGTTATAAAATAAATAATAAGAAATAAATATAGGGCTAACTTGTTTGCCAGGGATGCATCTGGAACGATTCCTGCAAAAGTAAATTTTACGTGAAAATTTTGTGACCCGAATTGGTTTGGATCAGGATATGTGACTTGGTGTTTTTGTAAGTATACTTTGTAGTT
The DNA here is from genome assembly GCA_037043235.1 of Rhodeus uyekii. Taxonomy (NCBI): domain Eukaryota; kingdom Metazoa; phylum Chordata; class Actinopteri; order Cypriniformes; family Acheilognathidae; genus Rhodeus; species Rhodeus uyekii. The sequence continues at coordinate 22,799 of JAWRVZ010000810.1, forward strand.
TCATCACGCAGAAGCCACAGCTGTGTTATTCAAAGATCGCCGCCTCCATCTCTTCCTACCATGACTTCAGGTGAGTATTAACTTTGACTAAAATATGGCTAACAATAACTGAGTAGTCTGATTATTACTGATTAGTTAAGTAAGCAGAAGAGAAAATGCTGTAAACAGCGCTGCTTCTCAAAGTGAATTTTCAGAGCTCAGGAGGAAAATGGTTAGTCTGTGTTTTTAATTCTGAGTGTAAAAACAAGGTTGGAAGTCATGATAAAATAATGAAACAGAGAAGAGATTAAAATGCTGTAAACAGCGCTGCTCTCAAAGTGAAGTTTCAGAGCTCAGTAGGAAAATGGTCAGTCTGTGTTTTTAATTCTGAGTGTAAAAACAAGGTTGGAAATCATGATAAAATAACGAAACAGAAGAGATTGAATGCTGTAAACAGCTCTGCTTCTCAAAGTAAATTTTGTCAGTCTGTGTTTTTAATTCTGATTGTAAAAATAAGGTTGGAAGACATGATAAAATAACGAAACGTTGAAGAGAAGATATTAAAGGCTGTACACAGCGCTGCTCTTCAAAAGCAAAATTTCTGAGCTCAGTAAGAAAATGCTCCTAGTTTTAATTTGATTGGAAAGTTGTGAGAGCCTGAACGATATAAATGTCTGCTAGATGTGATAAAGTGACATTTCTGGTGTTTAGATTTGAAAAGAAGATCAGTGTCTAATATACCAACATTTACGTTTTCGTCTGGAAAAGAACAAAAATAAGATTAAAGTCTTAAGGGATTCTTTTGAAAGAAAGATTTGTAATGAGAAGTTTTATAGTGAATGGATAAGGATAAATTGCGTCAAATTACAGACAATGACTTCAAAAGATGGAAGTTTCAGTAATATGTAATTCGCAAAAAGACAACTATAAAATTATAATTCTTTGAAAACGTATTTTTGGGCAAAGATTTCTGAAACAGGCCAGAGTCACAATAAAGTAGATAAATGTTAAATGTTTACAAAAATGCAGTGTTCCAGTCCTTGAATCCAGTCCAGAGTTTTCTCTCTCTCTTTCAGTCAGCTAAATGCTGTTATCTGAGTCTGTGTAGTCAGTGATAAACAATTTACAGGAAGTGTTCCAGTGAAAATCATAGACACAGAGAAGTTAAAGGAAATCATGTTACAGGCAGTTCAAAACTTCAAATAAGTATAAAAATTTCACATTTAGGACTGTGTTCATTAAATTTGTTGTTAAAAGTTTCAACAACTAAATGACTTTAAAGAGGAGTTTTTAAATAAATTTAAATAAGTTTAAATAAAAATGAAGACCTGATTATAAAAGGGAGATTAAATTGTTTGATTAAATTGTTATGACCAGTAATTTTTGTTTTTGTCTCATCTTAGTCTCCACCATGGTACAAGGCTGATGGAGTAGACAATGGTGATAGCTGTGATATTTAGCTGAGAATAAATACAGATAATAAGCTATGCTGTTTTGAATATGTTAATGGCTTTTACTGATAACATACTGCTGTTATTAACCGGTCTCCCTATTTTGAACACTATCAGGCAGTCGAAATAACTCTGGTGGTTCTTGAATGCACCTTCCCTAAGCTCCAGAGAATACCTGAACCTGAAGAAAACTCGAAGATCCGCAAAGGGCGGGACAGTGAGCACGAGGGCGAATGCCAATGACGGGTAAGTTCCCCTAGTGGCCACGTAGGGGACAACCTAAGCCAGGTGTTCGCCGCCGCTCCTGGGCATCTACCCAAAAACAGGGGAAGGGAGATGTTTTATGTGACAGCTGGATGAGAGTTGAGAGGATGTCTGTGGTTGGCTAGTAGCATCCTTCAGAGGGGGGACCTGTTAAATTGCAGAAGTCTGCCCCAAAACTGAGTTCCTCCATACCAGGTCACTGCAACCGCATTCCTTGACAAGTTTCCCCAACTTGTAGAAGATGCCAGGGGGAGTCCCTGAAGAGGTTGTTAATAAAGAGATAATGGGAATGTGCTTTCAAGAGCTGGCTGAGAACATGATGTGATTGACCTTTAGTTGTTGTGGAGACCATAACAAAACTTTATAATATCAAGAACATGATATTGGGTTGGCTTATGGGAATTAACTGAAAATTAATAGAAATTGAACTAATATGTCTCTATCATAGTTTTCACTCCTGCAGGTCGTTAGACATGGTGGTGACTGAAGATGAAGAGTGTTTTTACAGATTAAAGATGGTCTGGATAACAAAGGTTAAGTGAATTTTTAACAAACTAAACTTAGTAATGCTCCTAGCATACTTTATTTGAGATTATCAAAATGGGTCTAATTGAGTTACATATTTACATTTAAGAAATTTGTGAATGATTATGGTTTCTAAATGGCAAATAATTTACTATTGCATTCTGCCAAAAAGTTACAGTCTTAGACTGCTGAGGAAAACTGTTGACTGAGAGAGAGATTGTGAGTGGACATACGGATGGCATTCTGTTATCAAAATGATAAAGGAACTAAAACAACCTAGCAAACTTCTCTAAAAACGAATGAATTATAAACAGACATTATTTTAAACTGAATAAGTTAAACCTAGAGAAGATTTTAAAGCTTAAATCTTTGTAGAATAAATAACAGAAGTAAACCTTGAATATGAGCGATTTGTATTCATGTCTGAGTGTGTGTGTGTTTTGTATGTCCCCATAGTGTGAATATGTGTCATTAACCTCTGGAATGAGTGTTTGATCATTACAGATGGGTTAAGTGAATTGACAGTCTATACAGAAGCCGATAATTCTGATGGGATCTGATGAAACGACGATACAAAACATGGGACGAGCTTTAAATGGACTGAATATCCAGCTCGGTCTGCTAGTGGTAAATATGACTAATTTTGTCATTTATGATGTTAATTTCAAGTTATTCTCTGGATTAGTTTAAATAATTGTGTAAGTTGAAATTGTGAAGCTGAAGATTGCCGTCAATTATGGGTTTAAAACCCTTGTCTAAATTCAACTGAGGGTCTAAATTTAAATACTATCAACTATGAGTGATCCGAATGTTATAGACTTGACTTTATAAGACTTGACGGCAGAGATAGTGTGACACATTGGCAAAGTCACCCTCCAAATTATCCAGAGAGCACCCTCACATTTATGAAGGCCTGTGGGCGATCAAAGGAGTGAAATTAACTTATAAAAAGTTTTTTATTGATTTTCATCCATTAAGAGGATGCATGACATTAGATCAGCCATTTATACAAAGGGTTAATGAAACAGCAGCTATGAGACTGTCTGTGTTACTTAGGGATTAAAGCACAAGTAATATTTTCAAAGATAAACTCAAGGGCAGAACATTTACTTACTGAGTAATTAGAAGGTTTGAAACTCAGTTAATAATATTGAATTCGTCTAAATCTGTTATCTGCCCTAATATATAGACCTCCAAACAGGAAAGGGGATTTTACACATGAGTTCTCTGAACTTTTATTGGTTACGGCCCCTTCTTTTGACAATATTTTTAATTTTGAGAGACTTCAACATAAATGTTTGTGGTTCTTTAAAGCCCTTGGCGAAAGATTTTGTACCTTTATTAGAGCCTTTTGATTTTTTACAGTATGTTTCTGGCCCAACACAAATTAAATTCTACCTAGTGTGGATTTTAGAAAGAGTGTTGTTTTTCATTACTGTTAAATCTAACTGCATCATTTGATACCGTTGACCATAAGATTTTCATTGATTGTCTTTGAGATGTGGTTGGCATTGAGGGTTTAGCCCTGGAATGATTTTACTCATATCTAAAAGATAGGACTTATTTTAGTCAATCCTGGGACTTTCTTTTCATCCGTTACCCCTCTCTTGTATGGGGTCCCTCATGGCTCAATTTGGGGCCAGTTTTGTTCTCCCTCTATATGCTCCCTTTGGGAGTGATTTTGAAATATAATATGATTTTCATTATAATTTGTATGCTAATGACTCTCACATTTATTATCAAGTATCCATTCAATCTTTGTTTGAATGTTTAGATAACGTTAAGTGCTGGCTAACAATTTTCTCCAGATGAATGAGTCTGAGTTTATTTTATTTGGTAATAAGGGATGTCTTTGTGATGTCATTGATTGCCCGGGATTCCTTTCAGGGAAAAATCTTTATAGTTTGAAAAACCTAGGAGGCATTTTTGACTCTGAGCTCAAATTTGATCACCAAATGAATGCATTGTTAAAAATAGTTTTAATCATCTTAGCTCTATATCTAAGTTGAAGTCTATCCTCTGTTTTTATGACATGGAGAAAATTGTGCGTGCCTTTATGCTATTTTGTTTGAATTACTATACTGTATCTGGGTGTGAGTCAGGTCTCTCTCTCTCCTGCAGCTCGTTCAGAATTCAGCTGCTAGGTTTCTAACTACGAAGAGAGAGTACACATTCCAGTGCTTATCTAACAACAATGGCTTCCTATACGTTTCAGAATTCATTATAAAGTGTTGCTATATGTTTTTAAAGCTTTACATGGGTTAGAACCAGAGAATATTTCAGATCTAATCATTCTGCATCACTCAAATAGGTCCCTGCGTTCAAAAGATCAATTACAACTAATGATTCCTTGATCTCGCCTAAAATGCAAAGGTGATTGGGCCTTCTCTGTTGCAGCTCTAAGACTATCTCTCTCTGATAAATCTTCTTCTACTCTCGGTTTATTTCATAGTGTGCTAAAAACTCATCTGTTTTCAATAGCATTTGAAAGTATTTTGAAATCTGCCGTTTGTTAGTGTGTATTATGCTTTATTTATGCTTTCATTAATTTTATTTGGTTAGCACTTTGGTTTCCACATAGTGGTGTTGAAAGTGCTTTATAAATAAGGTTGAGTTGAGTTAATATCATATTTTTGTTTTTGAGGCAATGCTGATAATATTTGTGGGATCAGAAAGTCTAAACATTTGATAGAGAAATACCTTGACAAGTAATTAAAATGAAAATAAATAAAATGAATGTTATGAACAGAAAATTCAGATATGAATTTGGATCAATTTAAGAATACTTTTAAATTAATATAGTATGAAAATCTGACAGTTCTTGTTCAACTTATAACACATGTGAAAGATAACAAACCTAATGGTATCTGATGAGCCAAATGACAATGAAAGGGTTTAGATTTTGGTCATAACGCATAAGCAGGTTTAACAAACTGAGATACTGAGAACAAAATTGACTAAAGGAAATCATTATTATTTGATTTTGAATTTTGGAATGTTAACATGGTTTGAATACTGTGAAATTATTTTGTTTCAGTAGAAATAATTATTGAAATGATTATTTGAATTTGTTTCATTTTTTATTTCTGTTTTTGAAAAAGAAAATTTTAAGATGTCCTGCAATTAAGATGGTACATGCTATTTGCCTGTTAAATGAATGACACTTTCAGTAGAAACTCAAAGCTTAAGACGGATTTTTATGGGATTTATTTATTCTTTCATTGTTTATTGTTATTTAGACCACCTTTGATTTTAATTGGTGTAGTGAAATAGATTTACCCTCTTATTTCATGTATTCTACAATGAATTGGAAATTGTTTGTTTTTGGTTTATTTACAACAACAACAACAAAGTGTATATCTTGATATTTTCATGCAATGATGGGTGATTATACCAGTAGACGTGACACTTTTAACCTAATACCTGGTGTGGGGATTTTGTTGGGGATGTAAAACTATTTTCCCATTTATTTCGGCTTCTAGAGAATAAAAATGTATTTAATTTTTAAATCCATTTAATTCGATTATAAACTAAAATAGCCAAGATTCATACTAACAGCATAAGATGTTTATACAACCATGTCTTTTGTGTTGAAGGTCAATAACACACTCTGTGCTCTGTAAGATATTCTGTTCCAGTTAAGTCTGTGAAGGGAAAACATATTTTTTGTTTTATTAAATTGTAACCGGAATTAGAGCAAGGGTGAATATATCAATTTGTTGCGGCATTAATTGATAGCCCAGATGTGTTGTTTTACTACACATTTGGCCTTATAGGGGGGACTGAAGGATACTATTCGGAAATCCATTGCCGCTTGTATATATATATTCTTTCATTTTTCTTATTTGTACCTATATTATTTTCTTTGTCTTAATTTTCATATGTTTCTTTGTCTTATTTTTCATATGTTCTTCTCCCTTTCTTATTTGAATGATTTGTAAAGAGTGATTTATAATCAAGTTAGGGATTTTTATTAATTAAAACCTTTCTTTACTCTTCTGTGTTTTTCCATCGAGTAAGGATGAATATTGTCAGCACTTCTCAACAGATAGAGAATGTTATCAGAATGTTTTGGTTTATAGTTGAAGCCTGAGCCGAGTTCAGCCTTGGAGAAGCTGTATGTGTGTGTGTTAATATGGTCAGTATTGGTGAGGTGATTAACTGGCACCAGAAAACTTGTTGTTCTCGACAAGCCACGTCACGAACCCGTCAACCACGTGATCAACGAAGATATGCTTCAGACTGTCTGCTCTTGTGTGGAAAATTACTAGTTTTGTTTATCTTTCTTTCTTTCTTTCTTTCTTTCTTTCTTAGCCAATCAGAATCATTTAAACGTCATCATTGACGTAGTTAGCACCCTCTGTTAGAGTATAATTGCTGTAACAATGTTATTGTATGTGGGGCGGCCTACGAACTCCTTGTGAGACCTGAAGCTGGCTTCTGCTGATGAAACTGCAAACTAAACTTCACTAAAATTTCTTCTATTGACTGCACTTCTGACTCCTGGTCTTCATTCAACATATCTGGTCCTCGGGTCTTAACTGTAAATTCCCCTACAGTGGAGTCAGGGTTTGCCTCTTGCTACTCAGGTAGAGACAGTAGGTAAGGATCATGGTGTTCTGGAGTGAAAGGCTTTTTTATTAGGTGCTCATCAGTTTAGGCTTTGATAGGCTATGTGGAGTCAGGGTATGCCTCTTGCTACTCAGGTAGAGACAGTAGGTAAGGATCAAGGTGTTCTGGATTGAAGGCTTTTTTATTAGGTGCTCATAAGTTTAGGCTTTGATAGGCTATGTGGAGTCAGGGTATGCCTCTTGCTACTCAGGTAGAGACAGTAGGTAAGGATCGTGGTGTTCTGAATTCAAAGGCTTTTTATTAGGTGCTCATCAGTTTAGGCTTTGATAGGCTATGTGGAGTCAGGGTATGCCTCTTGCTACTCAGGTAGAGACAGTAGGTAAGGATCATGGTGTTCTGGATTGCGGGCTTTTTAATTAGGTGCACATAAGTTTAGGCTTTGATAAGCTATGTGGAGTCAGGGTATGCTTCTTGCTACTGAGGTAGAGACAGTAGGTAAGGATCATGGTGTTCTGGATTGAAGGCTTTTTTATTAGGTGCTCATAAGTTTAGGCTTTGATAAGCTATGTGGAGTCAGGGTATGCTTCTTGCTACTCAGGTAGAGACAGTAGGTAAGGATCATGGTGTTCTGAATTCAAATGCTCTTTTATTAGGTGCTCATCAGTTTAGGCTTTGATAGGCTATGTGGAGTCAGTGTTTGCCTCTTGCTACTCAGGTAGAGACAGTAGGTAAGGATCATGGTGTTCTGGATTGAGGGCTTTTTTATTAGGTGCTCATAAGTTTAGGCTTTGATAGGCTATGTGGAGTCAGGGTATGCCTCTTGCTACTCAGGTAGAGACAGTAGGTAAGGATCATGGTGTACTGGAGTGAAATGCTTTTTTATTAGGTGCTCATCAGTTTATTTTTTGATAGGCTATGTGGAGTCAGGGTATGCCTCTTGCTACTCAGGTAGAGACAGTAGGTAAGGATCATGGTTTTCTGGAGTTAAATGCTGTTCTACTAAGTGCTCATCCTTTAAGGCTACGTTTTGGTTGACACAATTCATTATTCCTGGTGAAAATCGCCATCATTAAGGTGAGTTAGCACAAGTAAAAGGGTTTATCTTTAAAGATCCAACTACTGGTATAAACTTTTTTCATTGGCCGGGAATCGGACCCGGATCTCCCGCATGGCAAACGAGAATTCTACCATTGAACCACCAATGCTCAGTTTGGCCTCAATCTTTGAACACAGGGAGTCAGGGGATACCTCTCGCTACTTAGTGAGAGACAGAGGATAAGGATCTTGATGTTCTGGAGTTAAATGTCCTTCTACTAGGTGCTCATCAGTTTAGGCTTTGATAGGCTATGTGGAGTCAGGGTATGCCTCTTGCTACTCAGGTAGAGACAGTAGGTAAGGATCATGGTGTTCTGGAGTGAAATGCTCTTTTATTAGGTGCTCATCAGTTTAGGCTTTGATAGGCTATGTGGAGTCAGGGTTTGCCTCTTGCTACTCAGGTAGAGACAGTAGGTAAGGATCATGGTGTTCTGGAGTGAAAGGCTTTTTTAGTAGGTGCTCATCAGTTTAGGCTTTGATAGGCTATGTGGAGTCAGGGTTTGCCTCTTGCTACTCAGGTAGAGACAGTAGGTAAGGATCATGGTGTTCTGGAGTTAAATGCTGTTCTACTAAGTGCTCATCCTTTAAGGCTAGGTTTTGGTTAACACAATTCATTATTCCTGGTGAAAATCGCCATCATTAAGGTGAGTTAGCACAAGTAAAAGGGTTTATCTTTAAAGACCCAACTTCTGGTATACAGTTTTTGCATTGGCCGGGAATCGGACCCAGATCTCCCGCGTGGCAAATGAGAATTCTACCATTGAACCACCAATGCTCAGTTTGGCCTCAATCTTTGACCACAGGGAGTCAGGGGATACCTCTCGCTACTTAGTGAGAGACAGTAGGTAAGGATCATGGTGTTCTGATTTCAAAGGCTTTTTTAGTAGGTGCTCATCAGTTTAGGCTTTGATAGGCTATGTGGAGTCAGGGTTTGCCTCTTGCTACTCAGGTAGAGACAGTAGGTAAGGATCATGGTGTTCTGATTTCAAAGGCTTTTTTAGTAGATGCTCATCAGTTTAGGCTTTGATAGGCTATGTGGAGTCAGGGTTTGCCTCTTGCTACTCAGGTAGAGACAGTAGGTAAGGATCATGGTGTTCTGGAGTTAAATGCTGTACTACTAAGTGCTCATCCTTTAAGGCTAGGTTTTGGTTAACACAATTCATTATTCCTGGTGAAAATCGCCATCATTAAGGTGAGTTAGCACAAGTAAAAGGGTTTATCTTTAAAGACCCAACTTCTGGTATACACTTTTTGCATTGGCCGGGAATCGGACCCAGATCTCCCGCATGGCAAACGAGAATTCTACCATTGAACCACCAATGCTCAGTTTGGCCTCAATCTTTGACCACAGGGAGTCAGGGGATACCTCTCGCTACTTAGTGAGAGACAGAGGATAAGGATCTTGATGTTCTGGAGTTAAATGTTCTTCTACTAGGTGCTCATCAGTTTAGGCTTTGATAGGCTATGTGGAGTCAGGGTATGCCTCTTGCTACTCAGGTAGAGACAGTAGGTAAGGATCATGGTGTTCTGGAGTGAAAGGCTTTTTTATTAGGTGCTCATCAGTTTAGGCTTTGATAGGCTATGTGGAGTCAGGGTATGCCTCTTGCTACTCAGGTAGAGACAGTAGGTAAGGATCATGGTGTTCTGGAGTGAAATGCTCTTTTATTAGGTGCTCATCAGTTTAGGCTTTGATAGGCTATGTGGAGTCAGGGTATGCCTCTTGCTACTCAGGTAGAGACAGTAGGTAAGGATCATGGTGTTCTGGTTTGAGGGCTTTTTTATTAGGTGCTCATAAGTTTAGGCTTTGATAGGCTATGTGGAGTCAGGGTATTCTTCTTGCTACTCAGGTAGAGACAGTAGGTAAGGATCATGGTGTTCTGAATTCAAATGCTCTTTTATTAGGTGCTCATCAGTTTAGGCTTTGATAGGCTATGTGGAGTCAGGGTTTGCCTCTTGCTACTCAGGTAGAGACAGTAGGTAAGTATCATGGTGTTCTGGAGTGAAAGGCTTTTTTATTAGGTGCTCATCAGTTTAGGCTTTGATAGGCTATGTGGAGTTAGGGTATGCCTCTTGCTACTCAGGTAGAGACAGTAGGTAAGGATCAAGGTGTTCTGGATTGAAGGCTTTTTTATTAGGTGCTCATAAGTTTAGGCTTTGATAGGCTATGTGGAGTCAGGGTATGCCTCTTGCTACTCAGGTAGAGACAGTAGGTAAGGATCATGGTGTTCTGAATTCAAAGGCTTTTTTAGTAGGTGCTCATCAGCTTAGGCTTTGATAGGCTATGTGGAGTCAGGGTTTGCCTCTTGCTACTCAGGTAGAGACAGTAGGTAAGGATCATGGTGTTCTGGAGTTAAATGCTGTTCTACTAAGTGCTCATCCTTTAAGGCTACGTTTTGGTTGACACAATTCATAATTCCTGGTGAAAATCGCCATCATTAAGGTGAGTTAGCACAAGTAAAAGGGTTTATCTTTAAAGACCCAACATCTGGTATACACTTTTTGCATTGGCCGGGAATCGGACCCGGATCTCCCGCATGGCAAACGAGAATTCTACCATTGAAGCACCAATGCTCAGTTTGGCCTCAATCTTTGACCACAGGGAGTCAGGGGATACCTCTCGCTACTTAGTGAGAGACAGAGGATAAGGATCTTGATGTTCTGGAGTTAAATGTTCTTCTACTAGGTGCTCATCAGTTTAGGCTTTGATAGGCTATGTGGAGTCAGGGTATGCCTCTTGCTACTCAGGTAGAGACAGTAGGTAATGATCATGGTGTTCTGGATTGAGGGCTTTTTTATTAGGTGCTCATAAGTTTAGGCTTTGATAGGCTATGTGGAGTCAGGGTATGCTTCTTGCTACTCAGGTAGAGACAGTAGGTAAGGATCATGGTGTTCTGGATTGAGGGCTTTTTTATTAGGTGCTCATAAGTTTAGGCTTTGATAGGCTATGTGGAGTCAGGGTATGCTTCTTGCTACTCAGGTAGAGACAGTAGGTAAGGATCATGGTGTTCTGAATTCAAATGCTCTTTTATTAGGTGCTCATCAGTTTAGGCTTTGATAGGCTATGTGGAGTCAGGGTTTGCCTCTTGCTACTCAGGTAGAGACAGTAGGTAAGGATCATGGTGTTCTGAATTCAAAGGCTTTTTATTAGGTGCTCATCAGTTTAGGCTTTGATAGGCTATGTGGAGTCAGGGTTTGCCTCTTGCTACTCAGGTAGAGACAGTAGGTAAGGATCATGGTGTTCTGGAGTGAAAGGCTTTTTTATTAGGTGCTCATAAGTTTAGGCTTTGATAGGCTATGTGGAGTCAGGGTATGCCTCTTGCTACTCAGGTAGAGACAGTAGGTAAGGATCATGGTGTTCTGATTTCAAAGGCTTTTTTAGTAGGTGCTCATCAGTTTAGGCTTTGATAGGCTATGTGGAGTCAGGGTTTGCCTCTTGCTACTCAGGTAGAGACAGTAGGTAAGGATCATGGTGTTCTGGAGTTAAATGCTGTTCTACTAAGTGCTCATCCTTTAAGGCTAGGTTTTGGTTAACACAATTCATTATTCCTGGTGAAAATCGCCATCATTAAGGTGAGTTAGCACAAGTAAAAGGGTTTCTCTTTAAAGACCCAACTTCTGGTATACACTTTTTGCATTGGCCGGGAATCGGACCAAGATCTCCCGCATGGCAAACGAGAATTCTACCATTGAACCACCAATGCTCAGTTTGGCCTCAATCTTTGACCACAGGGAGTCAGGGGATACCTCTCGCTACTTAGTGAGAGACAGAGGATAAGGATCTTGATGTTCTGGAGTTAAATGTTCTTCTACTAGGTGCTCATCAGTTTAGGCTTTGATAGGCTATGTGGAGTCAGGGTTTGCCTCTTGCTACTCAGGTAGAGACAGTAGGTAAGGATCATGGTGTTCTGGAGTGAAAGGCTTTTTTATTAGGTGCTCATAAGTTTAGGCTTTGATAGGCTATGTGGAGTCAGGGTATGCCTCTTGCTACTCAGGTAGAGACAGTAGGTAAGGATCATGGTGTTCTGAATTCAAAGGCTTTTTTAGTAGGTGCTCATCAGCTTAGGCTTTGATAGGCTATGTGGAGTCAGGGTTTGCCTCTTGCTACTCAGGTAGAGACAGTAGGTAAGGATCATGGTGTTCTGGAGTTAAATGCTGTTCTACTAAGTGCTCATCCTTTAAGGCTACGTTTTGGTTGACACAATTCATTATTCCTGGTGAAAATCGCCATCATTAAGGTGAGTTAGCACAAGTAAAAGGGTTTATCTTTAAAGACCCAACATCTGGTATACACTTTTTGCATTGGCCGGGAATCGGACCCAGATCTCCCGCATGGCAAACGAGAATTCTACCATTGAAGCACCAATGCTCAGTTTGGCCTCAATCTTTGACCACAGGGAGTCAGGAGATACCTCTCGCTACTTAGTGAGAGACAGAGGATAAGGATCTTGATGTTCTGGAGTTAAATGTTCTTCTACTAGGTGCTCATCAGTTTAGGCTTTGATAGGCTATGTGGAGTCAGGGTATGCCTCTTGCTACTCAGGTAGAGACAGTAGGTAAGGATCATGGTGTTCTGGTTTGAGGGCTTTTTTATTAGGTGCTCATAAGTTTAGGCTTTGATAGGCTATGTGGAGTCAGGGTATTCTTCTTGCTACTCAGGTAGAGACAGTAGGTAAGGATCATGGTGTTCTGAATTCAAATGCTCTTTTATTAGGTGCTCATCAGTTTAGGCTTTGATAGGCTATGTGGAGTCAGGGTTTGCATCTTGCTACTCAGGTAGAGACAGTAGGTAAGTATCATGGTGTTCTGGAGTGAAAGGCTTTTTTATTAGGTGCTCATCAGTTTAGGCTTTGATAGGCTATGTGGAGTTAGGGTATGCCTCTTGCTACTCAGGTAGAGACAGTAGGTAAGGATCAAGGTGTTCTGGATTGAAGGCTTTTTTATTAGGTGCTCATAAGTTTAGGCTTTGATAGGCTATGTGGAGTCAGGGTATGCCTCTTGCTACTCAGGTAGAGACAGTAGGTAAGGATCATGGTGTTCTGAATCCAAAGGCTTTTTTAGTAGGTGCTCATCAGCTTAGGCTTTGATAGGCTATGTGGAGTCAGGGTTTGCCTCTTGCTACTCAGGTAGAGACAGTAGGTAAGGATCATGGTGTTCTGGAGTTAAATGCTGTTCTACTAAGTGCTCATCCTTTAAGGCTACGTTTTGGTTGACACAATTCATTATTCCTGGTGAAAATCGCCATCATTAAGGTGAGTTAGCACAAGTAAAAGGGTTTATCTTTAAAGACCCAACATTTGGTATACACTTTTTGCATTGGCCGGGAATCGGACCCGGATCTCCCGCATGGCAAACGAGAATTCTACCATTGAAGCACCAATGCTCAGTTTGGCCTCAATCTTTGACCACAGGGAGTCAGGGGATACCTCTCGCTACTTAGTGAGAGACAGAGGATAAGGATCTTGATGTTCTGGAGTTAAATGTTCTTCTACTAGGTGCTCATCAGTTTAGGCTTTGATAGGCTATGTGGAGTCAGGGTATGCCTCTTGCTACTCAGGTAGAGACAGTAGGTAAGGATCATGGTGTTCTGGATTGAGGGCTTTTTTATTAGGTGCTCATAAGTTTAGGCTTTGATAGGCTATGTGGAGTCAGGGTATGCTTCTTGCTACTCAGGTAGAGACAGTAGGTAAGGATCATGGTGTTCTGGATTGAGGGCTTTTTTATTAGGTGCTCATAAGTTTAGGCTTTGATAGGCTATGTGGAGTCAGGGTATGCTTCTTGCTACTCAGGTAGAGACAGTAGGTAAGGATCATGGTGTTCTGAATTCAAATGCTCTTTTATTAGGTGCTCATCAGTTTAGGCTTTGATAGGCTATGTGGAGTCAGGGTTTGCCTCTTGCTACTCAGGTAGAGACAGTAGGTAAGGATCATGGTGTTCTGAATTCAAAGGCTTTTTATTAGGTGCTCATCAGTTTAGGCTTTGATAGGCTATGTGGAGTCAGGGTATGCCTCTTGCTACTCAGGTAGAGACAGTAGGTAAGGATCATGGTGTTCTGGATTGAAGGCTTTTTTATTAGGTGCTCATAAGTTTAGGCTTTGATAGGCTATGTGGAGTCAGGGTATGCCTCTTGCTACTCAGGTAGAGACAGTAGGTAAGGATCATGGTGTTCTGAATTCAAAGGCTTTTTTAGTTGGTGCTCATCAGTTTAGGCTTTGATAGGCTATGTGGAGTCAGGGTTTGCCTCTTGCTACTCAGGTAGAGACAGTAGGTAAGGATCATGGTGTTCTGGAGTTAAATGCTGTTCTACTAAGTGCTCATCCTTTAAGGCTAGGTTTTGGTTAACACAATTCATTATTCCTGGTGAAAATCGCCATCATTAAGGTGAGTTAGCACAAGTAAAAGGGTTTATCTTTAAAGACCCAACTTCTGGTATACACTTTTTGCATTGGCCGGGAATCGGACCCAGATCTCCCGCATGGCAAACGAGAATTCTACCATTGAACCACCAATGCTCAGTTTGGCCTCAATCTTTGACCACAGGGAGTCAGGGGATACCTCTCGCTACTTAGTGAGAGACAGAGGATAAGGATCTTGATGTTCTGGAGTTAAATGTTCTTCTACTAGGTGCTCATCAGTTTAGGTTTTGATAGGCTATGTGGAGTCAGGGTTTGCCTCTTGCTACTCAGGTAGAGACAGTAGGTAAGGATCATGGTGTTCTGGAGTGAAAGGCTTTTTTATTAGGTGCTCATAAGTTTAGGCTTTGATAGGCTATGTGGAGTCAGGGTATGCCTCTTGCTACTCAGGTAGAGACAGTAGGTAAGGATCATGGTGTTCTGATTTCAAAGGCTTTTTTAGTAGGTGCTCATCAGTTTAGGCTTTGATAGGCTATGTGGAGTCAGGGTTTGCCTCTTGCTACTCAGGTAGAGACAGTAGGTAAGGATCATGGTGTTCTGGAGTTAAATGCTGTTCTACTAAGTGCTCATCCTTTAAGGCTAGGTTTTGGTTAACACAATTCATTATTCCTGGTGAAAATCGCCATCATTAAGGTGAGTTAGCACAAGTAAAAGGGTTTATCTTTAAAGACCCAACTTCTGGTATACACTTTTTGCATTTGCCGGGAATCGGATCCAGATCTCCCGCATGGCAAACGAGAATTCTACCATTGAACCACCAATGCTCAGTTTGGCCTCAATCTTTGACCACAGGGAGTCAGGGGATACCTCTCGCTACTTAGTGAGAGACAGAGGATAAGGATCTTGATGTTCTGGAGTTAAATGTTCTTCTACTAGGTGCTCATCAGTTTAGGCTTTGATAGGCTATGTGGAGTCAGGGTATGCCTCTTGCTACTCAGGTAGAGACAGTAGGTAAGGATCATGGTGTTCTGAATTCAAAGGCTTTTTTAGTAGGTGCTCATCAGCTTAGGCTTTGATAGGCTATGTGGAGTCAGGGTTTGCCTCTTGCTACTCAGGTAGAGACAGTAGGTAAGGATCATGGTGTTCTGGAGTTAAATGCTGTTTTACTAAGTGCTCATCCTTTAAGGCTACGTTTTGGTTGACACAATTCATTATTCCTGGTGAAAATCGCCATCATTAAGGCGAGTTAGCACAAGTAAAGGGTTTATCTTTAAAGACCCAACTTCTGGTATACACTTTTTGCATTGGCCGGGAATCGGACCCGGATCTCCCGCATGGCAAACGAGAATTCTACCATTGAACCACCAATGCTCAGTTTGGCCTCAATCTTTGACAACAGAGAGTCAGGGGATACCTCTCGCTACTTAGTGAGAGACAGAGGATAAGAATCTTGATGTTCTGGAGTTAAATGTTCTTCTACTAGGTGCTCATCAGTTTAGGCTTTGATAGGCTATGTGGAGTCAGGGTATGCCTCTTGCTACTCAGGTAGAGACAGTAGGTAAGGATCATGGTGTTCTGGAGTGAAAGGCTTTTTTATTAGGTGCTCATAAGTTTAGGCTTTGATAGGCTATGTGGAGTCAGGGTATGCCTCTTGCTACTCAGGTAGAGACAGTAGGTAAGGATCATGGTGTTCTGAATTCAAAGGCTTTTTTAGTAGGTGCTCATCAGCTTAGGCTTTGATAGGCTATGTGGAGTCAGGGTTTGCCTCTTGCTACTCAGGTAGAGACAGTAGGTAAGGATCATGGTGTTCTGGAGTTAAATGCTGTTCTACTAAGTGCTCATCCTTTAAGGCTACGTTTTGGTTGACACAATTCATTATTCCTGGTGAAAATCGCCATCATTAAGGTGAGTTAGCACAAGTAAAAGGGTTTATCTTTAAAGACCCAACATCTGGTATACACTTTTTGCATTGGCCGGGAATCGGACCCAGATCTCCCGCATGGCAAACGAGAATTCTACCATTGAAGCACCAATGCTCAGTTTGGCCTCAATCTTTGACCACAGGGAGTCAGGAGATACCTCTCGCTACTTAGTGAGAGACAGAGGATAAGGATCTTGATGTTCTGGAGTTAAATGTTCTTCTACTAGGTGCTCATCAGTTTAGGCTTTGATAG
Source organism: Rhodeus uyekii (assembly GCA_037043235.1). Taxonomy (NCBI): domain Eukaryota; kingdom Metazoa; phylum Chordata; class Actinopteri; order Cypriniformes; family Acheilognathidae; genus Rhodeus; species Rhodeus uyekii. The sequence goes on from JAWRVZ010000810.1 coordinate 39,209, forward strand.
GCTATGTGGAGTCAGGGTATGCCTCTTGCTACTCAGGTAGAGACAGTAGGTAAGGATCATGGTGTTCTGGTTTGAGGGCTTTTTTATTAGGTGCTCATAAGTTTAGGCTTTGATAGGCTATGTGGAGTCAGGGTATTCTTCTTGCTACTCAGGTAGAGACAGTAGGTAAGGATCATGGTGTTCTGAATTCAAATGCTCTTTTATTAGGTGCTCATCAGTTTAGGCTTTGATAGGCTATGTGGAGTCAGGGTTTGCATCTTGCTACTCAGGTAGAGACAGTAGGTAAGTATCATGGTGTTCTGGAGTGAAAGGCTTTTTTATTAGGTGCTCATCAGTTTAGGCTTTGATAGGCTATGTGGAGTTAGGGTATGCCTCTTGCTACTCAGGTAGAGACAGTAGGTAAGGATCAAGGTGTTCTGGATTGAAGGCTTTTTTATTAGGTGCTCATAAGTTTAGGCTTTGATAGGCTATGTGGAGTCAGGGTATGCCTCTTGCTACTCAGGTAGAGACAGTAGGTAAGGATCATGGTGTTCTGAATCCAAAGGCTTTTTTAGTAGGTGCTCATCAGCTTAGGCTTTGATAGGCTATGTGGAGTCAGGGTTTGCCTCTTGCTACTCAGGTAGAGACAGTAGGTAAGGATCATGGTGTTCTGGAGTTAAATGCTGTTCTACTAAGTGCTCATCCTTTAAGGCTACGTTTTGGTTGACACAATTCATTATTCCTGGTGAAAATCGCCATCATTAAGGTGAGTTAGCACAAGTAAAAGGGTTTATCTTTAAAGACCCAACATTTGGTATACACTTTTTGCATTGGCCGGGAATCGGACCCGGATCTCCCGCATGGCAAACGAGAATTCTACCATTGAAGCACCAATGCTCAGTTTGGCCTCAATCTTTGACCACAGGGAGTCAGGGGATACCTCTCGCTACTTAGTGAGAGACAGAGGATAAGGATCTTGATGTTCTGGAGTTAAATGTTCTTCTACTAGGTGCTCATCAGTTTAGGCTTTGATAGGCTATGTGGAGTCAGGGTATGCCTCTTGCTACTCAGGTAGAGACAGTAGGTAAGGATCATGGTGTTCTGGATTGAGGGCTTTTTTATTAGGTGCTCATAAGTTTAGGCTTTGATAGGCTATGTGGAGTCAGGGTATGCTTCTTGCTACTCAGGTAGAGACAGTAGGTAAGGATCATGGTGTTCTGGATTGAGGGCTTTTTTATTAGGTGCTCATAAGTTTAGGCTTTGATAGGCTATGTGGAGTCAGGGTATGCTTCTTGCTACTCAGGTAGAGACAGTAGGTAAGGATCATGGTGTTCTGAATTCAAATGCTCTTTTATTAGGTGCTCATCAGTTTAGGCTTTGATAGGCTATGTGGAGTCAGGGTTTGCCTCTTGCTACTCAGGTAGAGACAGTAGGTAAGGATCATGGTGTTCTGAATTCAAAGGCTTTTTATTAGGTGCTCATCAGTTTAGGCTTTGATAGGCTATGTGGAGTCAGGGTATGCCTCTTGCTACTCAGGTAGAGACAGTAGGTAAGGATCATGGTGTTCTGGATTGAAGGCTTTTTTATTAGGTGCTCATAAGTTTAGGCTTTGATAGGCTATGTGGAGTCAGGGTATGCCTCTTGCTACTCAGGTAGAGACAGTAGGTAAGGATCATGGTGTTCTGAATTCAAAGGCTTTTTTAGTTGGTGCTCATCAGTTTAGGCTTTGATAGGCTATGTGGAGTCAGGGTTTGCCTCTTGCTACTCAGGTAGAGACAGTAGGTAAGGATCATGGTGTTCTGGAGTTAAATGCTGTTCTACTAAGTGCTCATCCTTTAAGGCTAGGTTTTGGTTAACACAATTCATTATTCCTGGTGAAAATCGCCATCATTAAGGTGAGTTAGCACAAGTAAAAGGGTTTATCTTTAAAGACCCAACTTCTGGTATACACTTTTTGCATTGGCCGGGAATCGGACCCAGATCTCCCGCATGGCAAACGAGAATTCTACCATTGAACCACCAATGCTCAGTTTGGCCTCAATCTTTGACCACAGGGAGTCAGGGGATACCTCTCGCTACTTAGTGAGAGACAGAGGATAAGGATCTTGATGTTCTGGAGTTAAATGTTCTTCTACTAGGTGCTCATCAGTTTAGGTTTTGATAGGCTATGTGGAGTCAGGGTTTGCCTCTTGCTACTCAGGTAGAGACAGTAGGTAAGGATCATGGTGTTCTGGAGTGAAAGGCTTTTTTATTAGGTGCTCATAAGTTTAGGCTTTGATAGGCTATGTGGAGTCAGGGTATGCCTCTTGCTACTCAGGTAGAGACAGTAGGTAAGGATCATGGTGTTCTGATTTCAAAGGCTTTTTTAGTAGGTGCTCATCAGTTTAGGCTTTGATAGGCTATGTGGAGTCAGGGTTTGCCTCTTGCTACTCAGGTAGAGACAGTAGGTAAGGATCATGGTGTTCTGGAGTTAAATGCTGTTCTACTAAGTGCTCATCCTTTAAGGCTAGGTTTTGGTTAACACAATTCATTATTCCTGGTGAAAATCGCCATCATTAAGGTGAGTTAGCACAAGTAAAAGGGTTTATCTTTAAAGACCCAACTTCTGGTATACACTTTTTGCATTTGCCGGGAATCGGATCCAGATCTCCCGCATGGCAAACGAGAATTCTACCATTGAACCACCAATGCTCAGTTTGGCCTCAATCTTTGACCACAGGGAGTCAGGGGATACCTCTCGCTACTTAGTGAGAGACAGAGGATAAGGATCTTGATGTTCTGGAGTTAAATGTTCTTCTACTAGGTGCTCATCAGTTTAGGCTTTGATAGGCTATGTGGAGTCAGGGTATGCCTCTTGCTACTCAGGTAGAGACAGTAGGTAAGGATCATGGTGTTCTGAATTCAAAGGCTTTTTTAGTAGGTGCTCATCAGCTTAGGCTTTGATAGGCTATGTGGAGTCAGGGTTTGCCTCTTGCTACTCAGGTAGAGACAGTAGGTAAGGATCATGGTGTTCTGGAGTTAAATGCTGTTTTACTAAGTGCTCATCCTTTAAGGCTACGTTTTGGTTGACACAATTCATTATTCCTGGTGAAAATCGCCATCATTAAGGCGAGTTAGCACAAGTAAAGGGTTTATCTTTAAAGACCCAACTTCTGGTATACACTTTTTGCATTGGCCGGGAATCGGACCCGGATCTCCCGCATGGCAAACGAGAATTCTACCATTGAACCACCAATGCTCAGTTTGGCCTCAATCTTTGACAACAGAGAGTCAGGGGATACCTCTCGCTACTTAGTGAGAGACAGAGGATAAGAATCTTGATGTTCTGGAGTTAAATGTTCTTCTACTAGGTGCTCATCAGTTTAGGCTTTGATAGGCTATGTGGAGTCAGGGTATGCCTCTTGCTACTCAGGTAGAGACAGTAGGTAAGGATCATGGTGTTCTGGATTGAGGGCTTTTTTATTAGGTGCTCATAAGTCTAGGCTTTGATAGGCTATGTGGAGTCAGGGTATGCTTCTTGCTACTCAGGTAGAGACAGTAGGTAAGGATCATGGTGTTCTGGATTGAAGGCTTTTTTATTAGGTGCTCATCAGTTTAGGCTTTGATAGGCTATGTGGAGTCAGGGTATGCCTCTTGCTACTCAGGTAGAGACAGTAGGTAAGGATCATGGTGTTCTGGTTTGAGGGCTTTTTTATTAGGTGCTCATAAGTTTAGGCTTTGATAGGCTATGTGGAGTCAGGGTATTCTTCTTGCTACTCAGGTAGAGACAGTAGGTAAGGATCATGGTGTTCTGAATTCAAATGCTCTTTTATTAGGTGCTCATCAGTTTAGGCTTTGATAGGCTATGTGGAGTCAGGGTTTGCCTCTTGCTACTCAGGTAGAGACAGTAGGTAAGTGTCATGGTGTTCTGGAGTGAAAGGCTTTTTTATTAGGTGCTCATCAGTTTAGGCTTTGATAGGCTATGTGGAGTTAGGGTATGCCTCTTGCTACTCAGGTAGAGACAGTAGGTAAGGATCAAGGTGTTCTGGATTGAAGGCTTTTTTATTAGGTGCTCATAAGTTTAGGCTTTGATAGGCTATGTGGAGTCAGGGTATGCCTCTTGCTACTCAGGTAGAGACAGTAGGTAAGGATCATGGTGTTCTGAATTCAAAGGCTTTTTTAGTAGGTGCTCATCAGCTTAGGCTTTGATAGGCTATGTGGAGTCAGGGTTTGCCTCTTGCTACTCAGGTAGAGACAGTAGGTAAGGATCATGGTGTTCTGGAGTTAAATGCTGTTCTACTAAGTGCTCATCCTTTAAGGCTACGTTTTGGTTGACACAATTCATTATTCCTGGTGAAAATCGCCATCATTAAGGTGAGTTAGCACAAGTAAAAGGGTTTATCTTTAAATACCCAACATCTGGTATACACTTTTTGCATTGGACGGGAATCGGACCCGGATCTCCCGCATGGCAAACGAGAATTCTACCATTGAAGCACCAATGCTCAGTTTGGCCTCAATCTTTGACCACAAGGAGTCAGGGGATACCTCTCGCTACTTAGTGAGAGACAGAGGATAAGGATCTTGATGTTCTGGAGTTAAATGTTCTTCTACTAGGTGCTCATCAGTTTAGGCTTTGATAGGCTATGTCGAGTCAGGGTATGCCTCTTGCTACTCAGGTAGAGACAGTAGGTAAGGATCATGGTGTTCTGGATTGAGGGCTTTTTTATTAGGTGCTCATAAGTTTAGGCTTTGATAGGCTATGTGGAGTCAGGGTATGCTTCTTGCTACTCAGGTAGAGACAGTAGGTAAGGATCATGGTGTTCTGGATTGAGGGCTTTTTTATTAGGTGCTCATAAGTTTAGGCTTTGATAGGCTATGTGGAGTCAGGGTATGCTTCTTGCTACTCAGGTAGAGACAGTAGGTAAGGATCATGGTGTTCTGAATTCAAATGCTCTTTTATTAGGTGCTCATCAGTTTAGGCTTTGATAGGCTATGTGGAGTCAGGGTTTGCCTCTTGCTACTCAGGTAGAGACAGTAGGTAAGGATCATGGTGTTCTGAATTCAAAGGCTTTTTATTGGGTGCTCATCAGTTTAGGCTTTGATAGGCTATGTGGAGTCAGGGTTTGCCTCTTGCTACTCAGGTAGAGACAGTAGGTAAGGATCATGGTGTTCTGGAGTGAAAGGCTTTTTTATTAGGTGCTCATAAGTTTAGGCTTTGATAGGCTATGTGGAGTCAGGGTATGCCTCTTGCTACTCAGGTAGAGACAGTAGGTAAGGATCATGGTGTTCTGATTTCAAAGGCTTTTTTAGTAGGTGCTCATCAGTTTAGGCTTTGATAGGCTATGTGGAGTCAGGGTTTGCCTCTTGCTACTCAGGTAGAGACAGTAGGTAAGGATCATGGTGTTCTGGATTTAAATGCTGTTCTACTAAGTGCTCATCCTTTAAGGCTAGGTTTTGGTTAACACAATTCATTATTCCTGGTGAAAATCGCCATCATTAAGGTGAGTTAGCACAAGTAAAAGGGTTTCTCTTTAAAGACCCAACTTCTGGTATACACTTTTTGCATTGGCCGGGAATCGGACCCAGATCTCCCGCATGGCAAACGAGAATTCTACCATTGAACCACCAATGCTCAGTTTGGCCTCAATCTTTGACCACAGGGAGTCAGGGGATACCTCTCGCTACTTAGTGAGAGACAGAGGATAAGGATCTTGATGTTCTGGAGTTAAATGTTCTTCTACTAGGTGCTCATCAGTTTAGGCTTTGATAGGCTATGTGGAGTCAGGGTTTGCCTCTTGCTACTCAGGTAGAGACAGTAGGTAAGGATCATGGTGTTCTGGAGTGAAAGGCTTTTTTATTAGGTGCTCATAAGTTTAGGCTTTGATTGGCTATGTGGAGTCAGGGTATGCCTCTTGCTACTCAGGTAGAGACAGTAGGTAAGGATCATGGTGTTCTGATTTCAAAGGCTTTTTTTTGTAGGTGCTCATCAGTTTAGGCTTTGATAGGCTATGTGGAGTCAGGGTTTGCCTCTTGCTACTCAGGTAGAGACAGTAGGTAAGGATCATGGTGTTCTGGAGATAAATGCTGTTCTACTAAGTGCTCATCCTTTAAGGCTAGGTTTTGGTTAACACAATTCATTATTCCTGGTGAAAATCGCCATCATTAAGGTGAGTTAGCACAAGTAAAAGGGTTTATCTTTAAAGACCCGACTTCTGGTATACACTTTTTGCATTTGCCGGGAATCGGATCCAGATCTCCCGCATGGCAAACGAGAATTCTACCATTGAACCACCAATGCTCAGTTTGGCCTCAATCTTTGACCACAGGGAGTCAGGGGATACCTCTCGCTACTTAGTGAGAGACAGAGGATAAGGATCTTGATGTTCTGGAGTTAAATGTTCTTCTACTAGGTGCTCATCAGTTTAGGCTTTGATAGGCTATGTGGAGTCAGGGTATGCCTCTTGCTACTCAGGTAGAGACAGTAGGTAAGGATCATGGTGTTCTGGATTGAGGGCTTTTTTATTAGGTGCTCATAAGTCTAGGCTTTGATAGGCTATGTGGAGTCAGGGTATGCTTCTTGTTACTCAGGTAGAGACAGTAGGTAAGGATCATGGTGTTCTGGATTGAAGGCTTTTTTATTAGGTGCTCATCAGTTTAGGCTTTGATAGGCTATGTGGAGTCAGGGTATGCCTCTTGCTACTCAGGTAGAGACAGTAGGTAAGGATCATGGTGTTCTGGTTTGAGGGCTTTTTTATTAGGTGCTCATAAGTTTAGGCTTTGATAGGCTATGTGGAGTCAGGGTATTCTTCTTGCTACTCAGGTAGAGACAGTAGGTAAGGATCATGGTGTTCTGAATTCAAATGCTCTTTTATTAGGTGCTCATCAGTTTAGGCTTTGATAGGCTATGTGGAGTCAGGGTTTGCATCTTGCTACTCAGGTAGAGACAGTAGGTAAGTATCATGGTGTTCTGGAGTGAAAGGCTTTTTTATTAGGTGCTCATCAGTTTAGGCTTTGATAGGCTATGTGGAGTTAGGGTATGCCTCTTGCTACTCAGGTAGAGACAGTAGGTAAGGATCAAGGTGTTCTGGATTGAAGGCTTTTTTATTAGGTGCTCATAAGTTTAGGCTTTGATAGGCTATGTGGAGTCAGGGTATGCCTCTTGCTACTCAGGTAGAGACAGTAGGTAAGGATCATGGTGTTCTGAATTCAAAGGCTTTTTTAGTAGGTGCTCATCAGCTTAGGCTTTGATAGGCTATGTGGAGTCAGGGTTTGCCTCTTGCTACTCAGGTAGAGACAGTAGGTAAGGATCATGGTGTTCTGGAGTTAAATGCTGTTCTACTAAGTGCTCATCCTTTAAGGCTACGTTTTGGTTGACACAATTCATTATTCCTGGTGAAAATCGCCATCATTAAGGTGAGTTAGCACAAGTAAAAGGGTTTATCTTTAAAGACCCAACATCTGGTATACACTTTTTGCATTGGCCGGGAATCGGACCCGGATCTCCCGCATGGCAAACGAGAATTCTACCATTGAAGCACCAATGCTCAGTTTGGCCTCAATCTTTGACCACAGGGAGTCAGGGGATACCTCTCGCTACTTAGTGAGAGACAGAGGATAAGGATCTTGATGTTCTGGAGTTAAATGTTCTTCTACTAGGTGCTCATCAGTTTAGGCTTTGATAGGCTATGTGGAGTCAGGGTATGCCTCTTGCTACTCAGGTAGAGACAGTAGGTAAGGATCATGGTGTTCTGGATTGAGGGCTTTTTTATTAGGTGCTCATAAGTTTAGGCTTTGATAGGCTATGTGGAGTCAGGGTATGCTTCTTGCTACTCAGGTAGAGACAGTAGGTAAGGATCATGGTGTTCTGGATTGAGGGCTTTTTTATTAGGTGCTCATAAGTTTAGGCTTTGATAGGCTATGTGGAGTCAGGGTATGCTTCTTGCTACTCAGGTAGAGACAGTAGGTAAGGATCATGGTGTTCTGAATTCAAATGCTCTTTTATTAGGTGCTCATCAGTTTAGGCTTTGATAGGCTATGTGGAGTCAGGGTTTGCCTCTTGCTACTCAGGTAGAGACAGTAGGTAAGGATCATGGTGTTCTGAATTCAAAGGCTTTTTATTAGGTGCTCATCAGTTTAGGCTTTGATAGGCTATGTGGAGTCAGGGTATGCCTCTTGCTACTCAGGTAGAGACAGTAGGTAAGGATCATGGTGTTCTGAATTCAAAGGCTTTTTTAGTAGGTGCTCATCAGTTTAGGCTTTGATAGGCTATGTGGAGTCAGGGTTTGCCTCTTGCTACTCAGGTAGAGACAGTAGGTAAGGATCATGGTGTTCTGGAGTTAAATGCTGTTCTACTAAGTGCTCATCCTTTAAGGCTAGGTTTTGGTTAACACAATTCATTATTCCTGGTGAAAATCGCCATCATTAAGGTGAGTTAGCACAAGTAAAAGGGTTTATCTTTAAAGACCCAACTTCTGGTATACACTTTTTGCATTGGCCGGGAATCGGACCCAGATCTCCCGCATGGCAAACGAGAATTCAACCATTGAACCACCAATGCTCAGTTTGGCCTCAATCTTTGACCACAGGGAGTCAGGGGATACCTCTCGCTACTTAGTGAGAGACAGAGGATAAGGATCTTGATGTTCTGGAGTTAAATGTTCTTCTACTAGGTGCTCATCAGTTTAGGCTTTGATAGGCTATGTGGAGTCAGGGTTTGCCTCTTGCTACTCAGGTAGAGACAGTAGGTAAGGATCATGGTGTTCTGGAGTGAAAGGCTTTTTTATTAGGTGCTCATAAGTTTAGGCTTTGATAGGCTATGTGGAGTCAGGGTATGCCTCTTGCTACTCAGGTAGAGACAGTAGGTAAGGATCATGGTGTTCTGATTTCAAAGGCTTTTTTAGTAGGTGCTCATCAGTTTAGGCTTTGATAGGCTATGTGGAGTCAGGGTTTGCCTCTTGCTACTCAGGTAGAGACAGTAGGTAAGGATCATGGTGTTCTGATTTCAAAGGCTTTTTTTAGTAGGTGCTCATCAGTTTAGGCTTTGATAGGCTATGTGGAGTCAGGGTTTGCCTCTTGCTACTCAGGTAGAGACAGTAGGTAAGGATCATGGTGTTCTGGAGTTAAATGCTGTTCTACTAAGTGCTCATCCTTTAAGGCTAGGTTTTGGTTAACACAATTCATTATTCCTGGTGAAAATCGCCATCATTAAGGTGAGTTAGCACAAGTAAAAGGGTTTATCTTTAAAGACCCAACTTCTGGTATACACTTTTTGCATTTGCCGGGAATCGGATCCAGATCTCCCGCATGGCAAACGAGAATTCTACCATTGAACCACCAATGCTCAGTTTGGCCTCAATCTTTGACCACAGGGAGTCAGGGGATACCTCTCGCTACTTAGTGAGAGACAGAGGATAAGGATCTTGATGTTCTGGAGTTAAATGTTCTTCTACTAGGTGCTCATCAGTTTAGGCTTTGATAGGCTATGTGGAGTCAGGGTATGCCTCTTGCTACTCAGGTAGAGACAGTAGGTAAGGATCAAGGTGTTCTGGATTGAAGGCTTTTTTATTAGGTGCTCATAAGTTTAGGCTTTGATAGGCTATGTGGAGTCAGGGTATGCCTCTTGCTACTCAGGTAGAGACAGTAGGTAAGGATCAAGGTGTTCTGGAGTTAAATGCTGTTCTACTAAGTGCTCATCCTTTAAGGCTACGTTTTGGTTGACACAATTCATTATTCCTGAGGCATATTCTTCGTACGTCGCTTACTACATCCAAGATCAGTTGACACATCCGGGATGAGATAATCGCGCTTACTATGAGCTGGATTATTCAGTTCTTCGAACGCACCTGTTCTTGACGATTAGTATAACTGGATTGAGTTACCTGAGATCATTGCGCGTTCATGTGCTGGTTTAAAAGGGGATATGTATCGATAGTAGAAACACTGATCAGAAACATTTTGATTGGTCAGCGAGCATGCTGAAAGAGCGCGCGCAGTTTTTCTCGGCGGCGCGTCGCTGAATTTCAGTGTTTAATTAAAACACAAAGCAACACTTTAAAGGCTGCAAAAGCCAGGAGAGAGGGCTGGCAAAAAGTTGCCGACAAATTACATTTGTGAGTAGCCTAGTGATCGTGTGTGTAATTATATTGTCTTATATTAATTGTATTTCATAATCCTCTTTTATATTAGAGCCACCGCAGGACCCACTAGAACTTGGCAACAAGTAAAAGTAAAATGCAAAAATATTCTACAAAATGGTTTCTTTACTACTTGCGCTGTTCTGCAAAAAAAAAGGTTAATTAATGAAATAGAATTGCAAGAACTAATAAAGCAAAAAGTCCGACTTGAGATTGAATTGCTTCAAAAGGAACTTCAAAGTTAGTCAAATACACTAATAAACACACTGTACTATTGATGACCTTGCATGATTTATTTATTTCATTCCACAGGCAAGAGATGATCAGCTGGATTTGTAAAAATTTAACTAAACTGTGTGCAAAGTTCCCTCTTTTCAAAAATGATACTGGACAATTCTGTCCCGTGCAGCTCCAACACTAGACTGGTCAAGTGTACTGGCTGGCTTTCTGATGGTGGCAATGTGTGTGCAGTCTATGGCACCAATCACATTAGGGGGATATTTACTGGCATGGTCATGATTTCATAATCTCTATGATCAATTATAATGTACCTGTAATAGCTCTCTTCAACAACTTGGGGTCTTAAGTGGTTTGTAAAAACCACAAAAAACACCGTAAAGATTGCTTGAGTGCCAGGAAAACTGCGAATGACACGACAGACAGCACTTTCACAATGTTCTCTGCATCTCTAACAGTTTAAGGAACGTGCCACTCGCAAAGTAGCGCAAGGCAATACACACAGTTTGACCTGTTGTTAATGCCCGACTAATTGTATCTAAATTAACTAGATACATTATACCCTCACGTGAAAAACTATAGTTTATATATATATGTTTTATTATTATTAATTTTTAAATATTATAATTCTATTAAATATATTATATTGAACCTTCAGCAACAGTTTGCTCTCGTAGAAAAACGGACAGGACAAACTTTCCATATCACTTCCGCTTATAAAGCCGTGATCTAATCCTGCCATCATGAAGTAAGCCTGCTCCCTAGCAGGTTCAATTCAACGGACCTGTTACTATGACAACCAGTCCCGGATGAGCGTCGAAGAACCGAACAATCCAAGATCATGCGAAATCGCCAACAATCTAATCCTGCTAAGTGACTTAGCGAGGTACGAAGAATATGCCCCTGGTGAAAATCGCCATCATTAAGGTGAGTTAGCACAAGTAAAAGGGTTTATCTTTAAAGACCCAACTTCTGGTATACACTTTTTGCATTGGCCGGGAATCGGACCCAGATCTCCCGCATGGCAAACGAGAATTCTACCATTGAACCACCAATGCTCAGTTTGGCCTCAATCTTTGACCACAGGGAGTCAGGGGATACCTCTCGCTACTTAGTGAGAGACAGAGGATAAGGATCTTGATGTTCTGGAGTTAAATGTTCTTCTACTAGGTGCTCATCAGTTTAGGCTTTGATAGGCTATGTGGAGTCAGGGTTTGCCTCTTGCTACTCAGGTAGAGACAGTAGGTAAGGATCATGGTGTTCTGGAGTGAAAGGCTTTTTTATTAGGTGCTCATAAGTTTAGGCTTTGATAGGCTATGTGGAGTCAGGGTATGCCTCTTGCTACTCAGGTAGAGACAGTAGGTAAGGATCATGGTGTTCTGATTTCAAAGGCTTTTTTTAGTAGGTGCTCATCAGTTTAGGCTTTGATAGGCTATGTGGAGTCAGGGTTTGCCTCTTGCTACTCAGGTAGAGACAGTAGGTAAGGATCATGGTGTTCTGGAGTTAAATGCTGTTCTACTAAGTGCTCATCCTTTAAGGCTAGGTTTTGGTTAACACAATTCATTATTCCTGGTGAAAATCGCCATCATTAAGGTGAGTTAGCACAAGTAAAAGGGTTTATCTTTAAATACCCAACTTCTGGCGTACACTTTTTGCATTTGCCGGGAATCGGATCCAGATCTCCCGCATGGCAAACGAGAATTCTACCATTGAACCACCAATGCTCAGTTTGGCCTCAATCTTTGACCACAGGGAGTCAGGGGATACCTCTCGCTACTTAGTGAGAGACAGAGGATAAGGATCTTGATGTTCTGGAGTTAAATGTTCTTCTACTAGGTGCTCATCAGTTTAGGCTTTGATAGGCTATGTGGAGTCAGGGTATGCCTCTTGCTACTCAGGTAGAGACAGTAGGTAAGGATCATGGTGTTCTGGATTGAAAGGCTTTTTTATTAGGTGCTCATCAGTTTAGGCTTTGATAGAGTATGTGGAGTCAGGGTATGCCTCTTGCTACTCAGGTAGAGACAGTAGGTAAGGATCATGGTGTTCTGGAGTGAAATGCTCTTTTATTAGGTGCTCATCAGTTTAGGCTTTGATAGGCTATGTGGAGTCAGGGTTTGCCTCTTGCTACTCAGGTAGAGACAGTAGGTCAGGATCATGGTGTTCTGAATTCAAAGGCTTTTTATTAGGTGCTCATCAGTTTAGGCTTTGATAGGCTATGTGGAGTCAGGGTATGCCTCTTGCTACTCAGGTAGAGACAGTAGGTAAGGATCATGGTGTTCTGAATTCAAAGGCTTTTTTAGTAGGTGCTCATCAGCTTAGGCTTTGATAGGCTATGTGGAGTCAGGGTATGCCTCTTGCTACTCAGGTAGAGACAGTAGGTAAGGATCAAGGTGTTCTGGAGTTAAATGCTGTTCTACTAAGTGCTCATCCTTTAAGGCTACGTTTTGGTTGACACAATTCATTATTCCTTGTGAAAATCGCCATCATTAAGGTGAGTTAGCACAAGTAAAAGGGTTTATCTTTAAAGACCCAACTTCTGGTATACACTTTTTGTATTGGCCGGGAATCGGACCCGGATCTCCCGCATGGCAAACGAGAATTCTACCATTGAACCACCAATGCTCAATTTGGCCTCAATCTTTGACCACAGGGAGTCAGGGGATACCTCTCGCTACTTAGTGAGAGACAGAGGATAAGGATCTTGATGTTCTGGAGTTAAATGTTCTTCTACTAGGTGCTCATCAGTTTAGGCTTTGATAGGCTATGTGGAGTCAGGGTATGCCTCTTGCTACTCAGGTAGAGACAGTAGGTAAGGATCATGGTGTTCTGGATTGAGGGCTTTTTTATTAGGTGCTCATAAGTTTAGGCTTTGATAGGCTATGTGGAGTCAGGGTATGCTTCTTGCTACTCAGGTAGAGACAGTAGGTAAGGATCATGGTGTTCTGAATTCAAATGCTCTTTTATTAGGTGCTCATCAGTTTAGGCTTTGATAGGCTATGTGGAGTCAGGGTTTGCCTCTTGCTACTCAGGTAGAGACAGTAGGTAAGGATCATGGTGTTCTGAATTCAAAGGCTTTTTATTAGGTGCTCATCAGTTTAGGCTTTGATAGGCTATGTGGAGTCAGGGTATGCCTCTTGCTACTCAGGTAGAGACAGTAGGTAAGGATCATGGTGTTCTGGATTGAAGGCTTTTTTATTAGGTGCTCATAAGTTTAGGCTTTGATAGGCTATGTGGAGTCAGGGTATGCCTCTTGCTACTCAGGTAGAGACAGTAGGTAAGGATCATGGTGTTCTGAATTCAAAGGCTTTTTTAGTAGGTGCTCATCAGTTTAGGCTTTGATAGGCTATGTGGAGTCAGGGTTTGCCTCTTGCTACTCAGGTAGAGACAGTAGGTAAGGATCATGGTGTTCTGGAGTTAAATGCTGTTCTACTAAGTGCTCATCCTTTAAGGCTACGTTTTGGTTGACACAATTCATTATTCCTGGTGAAAATCGCCATCATTAAGGTGAGTTAGCACAAGTAAAAGGGTTTATCTTTAAAGACCCAACTTCTGGTATACACTTTTTGCATTGGCCGGGAATCGGACCCGGATCTCCCGCATGGCAAACGAGAATTCTACCATTGAACCACCAATGCTCAGTTTGCCCTCAATCTTTGACCACAGGGAGTCAGGGGATACCTCTCGCTACTTAGTGAGAGACAGAGGATAAGGATCTTGATGTTCTGGAGTTAAATGTTCTTCTACTAGGTGCTCATCAGTTTAGGCTTTGATAGGCTATGTGGAGTCAGGGTATGCCTCTTGCTACTCAGGTAGAGACAGTAGGTAAGGATCATGGTGTTCTGGATTGAGGGCTTTTTTATTAGGTGCTCATAAGTTTAGGCTTTGATAGGCTATGTGGAGTCAGGGTTTGCCTCTTGCTACTCAGGTAGAGACAGTAGGTAAGGATCATGGTGTTCTGAATTCAAAGGCTTTTTTAGTAGGTGCTCATCAGTTTAGGCTTTGATAGGCTATGTGGAGTCAGGGTTTGCCTCTTGCTACTCAGGTAGAGACAGTAGGTAAGGATCATGGTGTTCTGGAGTTAAATGCTGTTCTACTAAGTGCTCATCCTTTAAGGCTACGTTTTGGTTGACACAATTCATTATTCCCGGTGAAAATAGCCATCATTAAGGTGAGTTAGCACAAGTAAAAGGGTTTATCTTTAAAGACCCAACTTCTGGTGCTAAACCACTACGGATGTAATATACTTTCGGCCGCTGCGCGTTCGTGGCGCTGTTCCGTGTTTTGCACTCGCGGGAAATTTGAAGAGAAGAAGAGTGGAAACACACAGCGTTCGTCTTTTCAGCTCGTTTTCAGATCATCTTGCAAAGGTAAGTTACTTCGTTTCACTTCTAATTTTACTGTTAATGCTGAAAACTTGTGTGAAACGAGTCAGAACCTCAAAGTGAGGATGTTTTATTTCTAGTTATTCATGGTTTTGCCATGTTAAAAATAGTACAGCCGCAGTTAGGACTGCAATATCAACAACATAATATTTTAATGTACAACTATGTAAGCCGTTTATGTAGTAAATTATATTTGTAGTGCAGCCATGGTATTATAAATGCAATAAATGCTCTCTCTTTCTCTTTGCTGATGTCTCTATGAAATTATTTTTCTCAATTTTAGTCATTTATTAAAGGCATTCAGCATTATAGTATAATTGAAAGCTATATTTTGCATATATACCTAAATTATAAATGTAATATGAATGCTTTCAAAAAAGCTACAAATATTATTGAGCTGTGAGAGATTTTTCTTTGTTCTTTGATTAACATTAATTGGCAGGTTTATAAAGCTGTTGTCATTTTAAAAGCTAATGCACATACTATTTTCTCACAACTCTTAATGTTCATTTAAGACCTCATTTACCTGTGCTTGAGAGTTAAAAACAGACGCTGTCTGAAGAACGTGATCATTTATTGTAACCTCAGCCAAGGGATGATATAGTTCATTGCTAATCTTAACACTTAAAACATTACTTCTGACTGGACTATTTATTACAGATGATGTTTCTTTAACAAAACAATAATCTAAATGATTATTTCCATTTAAGATCCCTGGTGAACATCTGGAAGACCCCATCCATTGTTGCTGGTGCCTCTGGACCCCTGAAGAACATCTGTGCCTCAAGATTACATTTCAACCTCAACCTCATGCTGAAGCTGGACTTGTTCCACTGCCAGAGTCGTTTTACGTCTGACCTTTACCCTCTGTTCAGCACTTTCTGCAGCTGCTCTCTGTGGATGATCAGGATGACCTTAAGAGGTCTTGAACAATTCTCTGAAGACATGAGTACCCACTGGGCCTGGTGGAAGTGGTACCAATCCTGCTGAGACACATCTCTGACAGGGATCCAGATCGGTATTCACGTTTCCAGTGAGCTATTCAAGGCCCAGGGCATGACGGGTGGCGTGGTGGACCTGAAGCCGTCATGTTTCATCCTCCCTGCTGTGTTTGACAGCTCTAATGATTGAGTTCAATTTGCTCTAGAGAAGGACTGAATGATTGTGGATGTTTACAGGTTATGGTGGCCAAATCTTCTGTCAATTCTGAATAAGAGACAAATATCCAAATTTTATCCAAAGCAACTAGCATTGCATTCAAGAAACACACTGACATTCTGATCAGTTCAATATATTGTCCAAATGTTGTAAGTTGCTTTGGATAAAAGCGTATGCTACATAAATATAAAATGTTACTAAATGTCAGAGTTCTGACTATATGTTTCTTTCTATATTGTAACTATATTTATGCATTTAATAAAAAACAACAATTGACAATTTCTGTGCTTTGTGTTCCTGTTTGTATGACTCAATTTATATGGTATCAGAAGCTTTTCACTAATATTTTAATGGATAATTTAACTTGACCATGACTTAAATTATTCAAACAATTTTTATTTAATACTTCAATATTACTCTGTTCAATTTAAATGTCTCTTATTTACATTGCAACACCTATGACAAATAACATAACAATTTATGCTTTTAATACAAGCAATTCATGGTATATTACTATTGATTCACTGTAGGCATTTTAAAATTGACTCAGTAAATTGCCTTGTGATCCAGAAGAGAAAAACAAACCGATTTAACATGTTTTGAGATCATGCTTTAGATGTGCAAGAGCTGGATTCGAACCCGTGTCCAAGTGATCAGTGAAAAAAAAAAGATGACGTTGACAAGCTTCCATTTGATTGGCTGTCACAGCATTACAGCTATTCTCGTCTGGCCCCCGCATGGCAAACGAGAATTCTACCATTGAACCATCAATGCTCAGTTTGGCCTCAATCTTTGACCACAGGGAGTCAGGGGATACCTCTCGCTACTTAGTGAGAGACAGAGGATAAGGATCTTGATGTTCTGGAGTTAAATGTTCTTCTACTAGGTGCTCATCCTTTTAGGCTACGATTTGGATGACACAATTCATCATTCCTGGTTAAAATCACCATCATTAAGACGAGGTAGTGTAGCCGGTGTGAAAAAGATTTAAAAAAACTCATTTAAAAACGTATTTGTTCTGATTTGTTTCTACAGTATTTGTATAAATTAGTTTTATTTTGTTTAAAGTAATTGTTTTAATTTCTTATTTCTGTAATTATTGAACTTCATGAAATTTAGTTGTTTTTCTTTTTTGTTTTTAGTTTAAAAGTCTGTTGGTAATGGAACTACTTTATCTACTACTTTTTTTAAGGTGCGCGTCACCTTATAGTCTCAGTTTTTTACGAGACTGGTGGACGTGCAGCATATGGCTCTCTCTCGTCGAGTACTGGTACAGTGACAATTTGTTTCAATATGCATTGGCGAAGAATGTATACTGTTATTTTTTTGTTAGTGGTGTTTTAAATGTATTATTCAATGTTATTTGAACTAGTCGTTTTTGTTGTATGTCTAGTGTGCACCAGAGAGAGAGAGAGACTTCATTTGATTGATTGTTTCCACTGATGTCCATCTTTTTTTGTTACAGGTATGTTTAAAATAGTTCTGTTTAGAATGAAAAGATTATTTGGGTTGTCGATTTAATGTGTAACTTATTATGGGAGCGTTACAGAATTTCCGTCTGTTCAAGTCCGTTACATAATTTGGTGCCGGATGCGCGAGATCTGCAGCAGCTGATCGCTGGGGATGGAGAATAGAAAATCACAACGCAGAAACCATCAGCTGAAGAGTCTTCATCATTGACGTTTGGGTAGAAGTGACTGGACATTGACAGCACTTGAACTTTCGTTTCACACACTACATTTGTACTTATTGGACTGAGTTTTATATTATTTCATTGTTTTTCTTTTGTGAAACAGGACATAACTACAGTGTGAATTTGTGTATACATTTTATTGATAGCAATTTTCTTTAGTACAATGGCCGAAGGGGGATGGAGTGACGACCTGGTGACGCCACACATTGGTAGGGGTCGAGGTTTATTGGGGGTAGGTGGGCCTAAAGTTGGTAAACCGCGGGTGTTGGTTTATGACTCGTTAACCAGTTCTAATGCTCCTCGTGATGAGTCACATAACCCGTTGTCTTCCACTCCTACCAACGATGGTTGTGACAATGTTACACAGCAGCTACGCGACATCATTGGTGAGCTTGGAAGTCAGATAGGTGACTCCATTGTCACACGGTTGTTAACCAATCAGACATCAGCATTGCCTAGTCTTACTCCATTGACTGCACAGCAGCCTAGTGTGACGGTGCCTTTGTCCCAGAGCCTCGATCTGTCAAAAATGAATCCTCTTCATGTGGAGTCTGTGGAGACAGATCTCACTCGACCCGCTCTCACTTTATGAGAGAAAAAAGATGCCTTGCTTGCTTAGAAATTGGGCATCAACGCAGGGAGTGTCACAAGGCTGCTGGCCAAGTTGTGGCCCAGACTGGTGACGATCAGGGAAACTAGTTCACTCACATCAAGGAGGGGACCATGTGGGTGTCTTAAGTCAGCCCCTCACCAGTGAAGATGATCCTATGGTCATCTATAGTAGCCATTGTCAGGCCAAGTCAGGTGGCAGTGTCATTTTCCAGAACATTGCGAAATTGGAAAGAGTTGACAGCTTGTTTTATACAGATGTGTTGGTGAATGATACGGTCACTTGCCAAGGCTTGTTAGACACTGGTTCTATGGCATGTACCATTAATGAAGAAATTGAGCAAAAGCTGCTGGATGCATGCGGGACACTTGAGTCTGAGCAGCTTCATGCCGACGTTTTGCTTGTCGGTTGTGGAGGTGTTCGGGTCAAGCCCAAGTGTATTCACCAGCTAAAGATATGTGTGTATGGACATTTGGTAATTGTGCCTACCTTGGTTGTACCAGGACAGAAAGATCAATTAATAATTGGTACCAATGTAATCAAGTTCATTCTCAGTCAACTCAAGCAGTCGCAAAGTTATGTCATAAATGTCATAAAGCACAGCCAGTAGTAATTTACTTCTCATTGGTTGCCCATGCAAGTCGTTAGCGTGGCGCAGATGGGCCGGTCCTCGTTAGTATAGTGGACAGTATCTCCGCCTGTCACGTGGAAGACTTCATCTTAACCACGGCTCACATCCTTGCTTAAACTCAGGTAAATTTTTCAGGGAAACTCAGCCAAAACTGACGTCCAAAACTCACCTGTCGATTTTTACTTTGTTGCGCCTCAAATATTTTCCTTGTGTGTTCTGTTGTGTTGTAAAAGCTGTTTTAATGCATTGAGTTTAGGTTGCATTAACAGCGTTCTGACCAGCAGAGGTCACCAGTGTGTGGCAATCCGAAAGCTTCCTGGCGGTGCATCATGTTGCAAAGCAAATGGTTCAGCTGATTCAAAGCATACCACATCGCAAAGTTTCCCACATCGCTACCCTTTTCTGCTTCGTAATCCTTACAGTCCCGCTGTTGATTTAATCCTTGAAGCAGTGAACAAGGTTAGTTGCTATGGTTTGAAGACCACTGAGCAGTGGATGAGGACATGAAAAACGCTTCCCTCAACAGCTCGCAGCGGCTCTCAAACACGAGTCACCGAACAAAAAGGTCTATCTTCTTACCCACACATGCACGTGGCTCCGCTGCAAAGCAGAGCGTCCATAAATAACACAAACTCGCCATGGTTCCCCTCCACGGAAATCTTTAGTAAAAGGCGAAAGATTTATGCGTGTATGAAGAGAAACTCAAGCCATACTCCTGAGGTGTTTGGCTAATGTGACCCCACTAAGATGCCACGATGCTCAGCAATGGTGATGTCTGCTGCAGGCTCCTCCAACCCTGCTTCTCTCTCTTATTATTTTCACAGCGATTTCCGTTGGAGGGAGCAGATGGTATAAGAATGCGCCCCATCACCAGATGGTACGATGAAGACTAGTGGTAGTATTAAGACTTGAAGTAGTGAAAAGGGAACAAAAGGGATGGTTTTCACAAGCACCAAGCTCCAGGTGTGTAGAAAGAAACACTGGGACTCTGGCCCAGAGATGGCCAAAAACCTCAGGCTTTAACGTCGAGCTGCTGATATAGCCAACGTTGCGTTCGAAACTGACCCGTTGAAGATTAGCTTTATGCATTTGATAGACGATACTCTCGATAAAACATTTGCAGTGGCTTTGCAAAAGTTGTTTTTATTAATGTTTGGCTTGAGGTTCAGTTGAGTTATAACCGTCCTGACCTGCAGGTTTCGCCAGCGCGTGGCTTTTCAGCCGGTGAAACGTTTAGCAAATTGGTTCAAAGCTTTCAAAAGCTTTGCTTCTCCCGTCGCTACCCTATTGTGCTTTGGAAAGCTGACGATCACCCTGCTGAGCTTTAACTTGATGAAGTGAAAAAGGAAGGTCAGCGTAAAAAATGTCGTAAAGCACAGCCAGTAGTAATTTACTTCTCATTGGTTGCCCATGCAAGTCGTTTGGAGGACCGCTCAGGCGCGTGGCGCAAATGAGCTGGTCCTCGTTAGTATAGTGGACAGTATCTCCGCCTGTCACGCGGAAGACCGGGGTTCGATTCCCCGACGGGGAGACTTCATCTTAACCACGGCTCACATCCTTGCTTAAGCTCAGGCAAATTTTACAGGGAAACTCAGCCAAAACTCACCTGTCGATTCTTACTTTGTTGCGCCTCAAATATTTTCCTTGTGTGTTCTGTTGTGTTGTAAAAGCTGTTTTAATGCATTGAGTTTAGGTTGCATTAACAGCGTTCTGACCAGCAGAGGTCACCAGTGTGTGGCAATCCGAAAGCTTCCTGGCGGTGCATCATGTTGCAAAGCAAATGGTTCGGCTGATTCAAAGCATACCACATGGCAAAGTTTCCCACATCGCTACCCTTTTCTGCTTCGTAATCCTTACAGTCCCGCTGTTGATTTAATCCTTGAAGCAGTGAACAAGGGCAGTTGCTATGGTTTGAAGACCACTGAGCAGTGGATGAGGACATGAAAAACGCTTCCCTCAACAGCTCGCAGCGGCTCTCAAACACGAGTCACCGAACAAAAAGGTCTATCTTCTTACCCACACATGCACGTGGCTCCGCTGCAAAGCAGAGCGTCCAAAAATAACACAAACTCGCCATGGTTCCCCTCCACGGAAATCTTTAGTAAAAGGCGAAAGATTTATGCGTGTATGAAGAGAAACTCGAGCCATACTCCTGAGGTGTTTGGATAATGTGACCCCACTAAGATGCCACGATGCTCAGCAATGGTGATGTCTGCTGCAGGCTCCTCCAACCCTGCTTCTCTCTCTTATTATTTTCACAGCGATTTCCGTTGGAGGGAGCAGATGGTATAAGAATGCGCCCCATCACCAGATGGTACGATGAAGACTAGTGGTAGTATTAAGACTTGAAGTAGTGAAAAGGGAACAAAAGGGATGGTTTTCACAAGCACCAAGCTCCAGGTGTGTAGAAAGAAACACTGGGACTCTGGCCCAGAGATGGCCAAAAACCTCAGGCTTTAACGTCGAGCTGCTGATATAGCCAACGTTGCGTTCGAAACTGACCCGTTGAAGATTAGCTTTATGCATTTGATAGACGATACTCTCGATAAAACATTTGCAGTGGCTTTGCAAAAGTTGTTTTTATTAATGTTTGGCTTGAGGTTCAGTTGAGTTATAACCGTCCTGACCTGCAGGTTTCGCCAGCGCGTGGCTTTTCAGCCGGTGAAACGTTTAGCAAATTGGTTCAAAGCTTTCAAAAGCTTTGCTTCTCCCGTCGCTACCCTATTGTGCTTTGGAAAGCTGACGATCACCCTGCTGAGCTTTAACTTGATGAAGTGAAAAAGGAAGGTCAGCGTAAAAAATGTCGTAAAGCACAGCCAGTAGTAATTTACTTCTCATTGGTTGCCCATGCAAGTCGTTTGGAGGACCGCTCAGGCGCGTGGCGCAAATGAGCTGGTCCTCGTTAGTATAGTGGACAGTATCTCCGCCTGTCACGCGGAAGACCGGGGTTCGATTCCCCGACGGGGAGACTTCATCTTAACCACGGCTCACATCCTTGCTTAAGCTCAGGCAAATTTTACAGGGAAACTCAGCCAAAACTCACCTGTCGATTCTTACTTTGTTGCGCCTCAAATATTTTCCTTGTGTGTTCTGTTGTGTTGTAAAAGCTGTTTTAATGCATTGAGTTTAGGTTGCATTAACAGCGTTCTGACCAGCAGAGGTCACCAGTGTGTGGCAATCCGAAAGCTTCCTGGCGGTGCATCATGTTGCAAAGCAAATGGTTCGGCTGATTCAAAGCATACCACATGGCAAAGTTTCCCACATCGCTACCCTTTTCTGCTTCGTAATCCTTACAGTCCCGCTGTTGATTTAATCCTTGAAGCAGTGAACAAGGGCAGTTGCTATGGTTTGAAGACCACTGAGCAGTGGATGAGGACATGAAAAACGCTTCCCTCAACAGCTCGCAGCGGCTCTCAAACACGAGTCACCGAACAAAAAGGTCTATCTTCTTACCCACACATGCACGTGGCTCCGCTGCAAAGCAGAGCGTCCAAAAATAACACAAACTCGCCATGGTTCCCCTCCACGGAAATCTTTAGTAAAAGGCGAAAGATTTATGCGTGTATGAAGAGAAACTCGAGCCATACTCCTGAGGTGTTTGGATAATGTGACCCCACTAAGATGCCACGATGCTCAGCAATGGTGATGTCTGCTGCAGGCTCCTCCAACCCTGCTTCTCTCTCTTATTATTTTCACAGCGATTTCCGTTGGAGGGAGCAGATGGTATAAGAATGCGCCCCATCACCAGATGGTACGATGAAGACTAGTGGTAGTATTAAGACTTGAAGTAGTGAAAAGGGAACAAAAGGGATGGTTTTCACAAGCACCAAGCTCCAGGTGTGTAGAAAGAAACACTGGGACTCTGGCCCAGAGATGGCCAAAAACCTCAGGCTTTAACGTCGAGCTGCTGATATAGCCAACGTTGCGTTCGAAACTGACCCGTTGAAGATTAGCTTTATGCATTTGATAGACGATACTCTCGATAAAACATTTGCAGTGGCTTTGCAAAAGTTGTTTTTATTAATGTTTGGCTTGAGGTTCAGTTGAGTTATAACCGTCCTGACCTGCAGGTTTCGCCAGCGCGTGGCTTTTCAGCCGGTGAAACGTTTAGCAAATTGGTTCAAAGCTTTCAAAAGCTTTGCTTCTCCCGTCGCTACCCTATTGTGCTTTGGAAAGCTGACGATCACCCTGCTGAGCTTTAACTTGATGAAGTGAAAAAGGAAGGTCAGCGTAAAAAATGTCGTAAAGCACAGCCAGTAGTAATTTACTTCTCATTGGTTGCCCATGCAAGTCACCACGGCTCACATCCTTGCTTAAGCTCAGGCAAATTTTACAGGGAAACTCAGCCAAAACTCACCTGTCGATTCTTACTTTGTTGCGCCTCAAATATTTTCCTTGTGTGTTCTTTTGTGTTGTAAAAGCTGTTTTAATGCACTGAGTTTAGGTTGCATTAACAGCGTTCTGACCAGCAGAGGTCACCAGTGTGTGGCAATCCGAAAGCTTCCTGGCGGTGCATCATGTTGCAAAGCAAATGGTTCGGCTGATTCAAAGCATACCACATGGCAAAGTTTCCCACATCGCTACCCTTTTCTGCTTCGTAATCCTTACAGTCCCGCTGTTGATTTAATCCTTGAAGCAGTGAACAAGGGCAGTTGCTATGGTTTGAAGACCACTGAGCCGTGGATGAGGACATGAAAAACGCTTCCCTCAACACCTCGCAGCGGCTCTCAAACACGAGTCACCGAACAAAAAGGTCTATCTTCTTACCCACATATGCACGTGGCTCCGCTGCAAAGCAGAGCGTCCAAAAATAACACAAACTCGCCATGGTTCCCCTCCACGGAAATCTTTAGTAAAAGGCGAAAGATTTATGCGTGTATGAAGAGAAACTCGAGCCATACTCCTGAGGTGTTTGGATAATGTGACCCCACTAAGATGCCACGATGCTCAGCAATGGTGATGTCTGCTGCAGGCTCCTCCAACCCTGCTTCTCTCTCTTATTATTTTCACAGCGATTTCCGTTGGAGGGAGCAGATGGTATAAGAATGCGCCCCATCACCAGATGGTACGATGAAGACTAGTGGTAGTATTAAGACTTGAAGTAGTGAAAAGGGAACAAAAGGGATGGTTTTCACAAGCACCAAGCTCCAGGTGTGTAGAAAGAAACACTGGGACTCTGGCCCAGAGATGGCCAAAAACCTCAGGCTTTAACGTCGAGCTGCTGATATAGCCAACGTTGCGTTCGAAACTGACCCGTTGAAGATTAGCTTTATGCATTTGATAGACGATACTCTCGATAAAACATTTGCAGTGGCTTTGCAAAAGTTGTTTTTATTAATGTTTGGCTTGAGGTTCAGTTGAGTTATAACCGTCCTGACCTGCAGGTTTCGCCAGCGCGTGGCTTTTCAGCCGGTGAAACGTTTAGCAAATTGGTTCAAAGCTTTCAAAAGCTTTGCTTCTCCCGTCGCTACCCTATTGTGCTTTGGAAAGCTGACGATCACCCTGCTGAGCTTTAACTTGATGAAGTGAAAAAGGAAGGTCAGCGTAAAAAATGTCGTAAAGCACAGCCAGTAGTAATTTACTTCTCATTGGTTGCCCATGCAAGTCGTTTGGAGGACCGCTCAGGCGCGTGGCACAAATGAGCTGGTCCTCGTTAGTATAGTGGACAGTATCTCCGCCTGTCACGCGGAGGACCGGGGTTCGATTCCCCGACGGGGAGACTTCATCTTAACCACGGCTCACATCCTTGCTTAAGCTCAGGCAAATTTTACAGGGAAACTCAGCCAAAACTCACCTGTCGATTCTTACTTTGTTGCGCCTCAAATATTTTCCTTGTGTGTTCTGTTGTGTTGTAAAAGCTGTTTTAATGCATTGAGTTTAGGTTGCATTAACAGCGTTCTGACCAGCAGAGGTCACCAGTGTGTGGCAATCCGAAAGCTTCCTGGCGGTGCATCATGTTGCAAAGCAAATGGTTCGGCTGATTCAAAGCATACCACATGGCAAAGTTTCCCACATCGCTACCCTTTTCTGCTTCGTAATCCTTACAGTCCCGCTGTTGATTTAATCCTTGAAGCAGTGAACAAGGGCAGTTGCTATGGTTTGAAGACCACTGAGCAGTGGATGAGGACATGAAAAACGCTTCCCTCAACAGCTCGCAGCGGCTCTCAAACACGAGTCACCGAACAAAAAGGTCTATCTTCTTACCCACACATGCACGTGGCTCCGCTGCAAAGCAGAGCGTCCAAAAATAACACAAACTCGCCATGGTTCCCCTCCACGGAAATCTTTAGTAAAAGGCGAAAGATTTATGCGTGTATGAAGAGAAACTCGAGCCATACTCCTGAGGTGTTTGGATAATGTGACCCCACTAAGATGCCACGATGCTCAGCAATGGTGATGTCTGCTGCAGGCTCCTCCAACCCTGCTTCTCTCTCTTATTATTTTCACAGCGATTTCCGTTGGAGGGAGCAGATGGTATAAGAATGCGCCCCATCACCAGATGGTACGATGAAGACTAGTGGTAGTATTAAGACTTGAAGTAGTGAAAAGGGAACAAAAGGGATGGTTTTCACAAGCACCAAGCTCCAGGTGTGTAGAAAGAAACACTGGGACTCTGGCCCAGAGATGGCCAAAAACCTCAGGCTTTAACGTCGAGCTGCTGATATAGCCAACGTTGCGTTCGAAACTGACCCGTTGAAGATTAGCTTTATGCATTTGATAGACGATACTCTCGATAAAACATTTGCAGTGGCTTTGCAAAAGTTGTTTTTATTAATGTTTGGCTTGAGGTTCAGTTGAGTTATAACCGTCCTGACCTGCAGGTTTCGCCAGCGCGTGGCTTTTCAGCCGGTGAAACGTTTAGCAAATTGGTTCAAAGCTTTCAAAAGCTTTGCTTCTCCCGTCGCTACCCTATTGTGCTTTGGAAAGCTGACGATCACCCTGCTGAGCTTTAACTTGATGAAGTGAAAAAGGAAGGTCAGCGTAAAAAATGTCGTAAAGCACAGCCAGTAGTAATTTACTTCTCATTGGTTGCCCATGCAAGTCGTTTGGAGGACCGCTCAGGCGCGTGGCGCAAATGAGCTGGTCCTCGTTAGTATAGTGGACAGTATCTCCGCCTGTCACGCGGAAGACCGGGGTTCGATTCCCCGACGGGGAGACTTCATCTTAACCACGGCTCACATCCTTGCTTAAGCTCAGGCAAATTTTACAGGGAAACTCAGCCAAAACTCACCTGTCGATTCTTACTTTGTTGCGCCTCAAATATTTTCCTTGTGTGTTCTGTTGTGTTGTAAAAGCTGTTTTAATGCATTGAGTTTAGGTTGCATTAACAGCGTTCTGACCAGCAGAGGTCACCAGTGTGTGGCAATCCGAAAGCTTCCTGGCGGTGCATCATGTTGCAAAGCAAATGGTTCGGCTGATTCAAAGCATACCACATGGCAAAGTTTCCCACATCGCTACCCTTTTCTGCTTCGTAATCCTTACAGTCCCGCTGTTGATTTAATCCTTGAAGCAGTGAACAAGGGCAGTTGCTATGGTTTGAAGACCACTGAGCAGTGGATGAGGACATGAAAAACGCTTCCCTCAACAGCTCGCAGCGGCTCTCAAACACGAGTCACCGAACAAAAAGGTCTATCTTCTTACCCACACATGCACGTGGCTCCGCTGCAAAGCAGAGCGTCCAAAAATAACACAAACTCGCCATGGTTCCCCTCCACGGAAATCTTTAGTAAAAGGCGAAAGATTTATGCGTGTATGAAGAGAAACTCGAGCCATACTCCTGAGGTGTTTGGATAATGTGACCCCACTAAGATGCCACGATGCTCAGCAATGGTGATGTCTGCTGCAGGCTCCTCCAACCCTGCTTCTCTCTCTTATTATTTTCACAGCGATTTCCGTTGGAGGGAGCAGATGGTATAAGAATGCGCCCCATCACCAGATGGTACGATGAAGACTAGTGGTAGTATTAAGACTTGAAGTAGTGAAAAGGGAACAAAAGGGATGGTTTTCACAAGCACCAAGCTCCAGGTGTGTAGAAAGAAACACTGGGACTCTGGCCCAGAGATGGCCAAAAACCTCAGGCTTTAACGTCGAGCTGCTGATATAGCCAACGTTGCGTTCGAAACTGACCCGTTGAAGATTAGCTTTATGCATTTGATAGACGATACTCTCGATAAAACATTTGCAGTGGCTTTGCAAAAGTTGTTTTTATTAATGTTTGGCTTGAGGTTCAGTTGAGTTATAACCGTCCTGACCTGCAGGTTTCGCCAGCGCGTGGCTTTTCAGCCGGTGAAACGTTTAGCAAATTGGTTCAAAGCTTTCAAAAGCTTTGCTTCTCCCGTCGCTACCCTATTGTGCTTTGGAAAGCTGACGATCACCCTGCTGAGCTTTAACTTGATGAAGTGAAAAAGGAAGGTCAGCGTAAAAAATGTCGTAAAGCACAGCCAGTAGTAATTTACTTCTCATTGGTTGCCCATGCAAGTCGTTTGGAGGACCGCTCAGGCGCGTGGCGCAAATGAGCTGGTCCTCGTTAGTATAGTGGACAGTATCTCCGCCTGTCACGCGGAAGACCGGGGTTCGATTCCCCGACGGGGAGACTTCATCTTAACCACGGCTCACATCCTTGCTTAAGCTCAGGCAAATTTTACAGGGAAACTCAGCCAAAACTCACCTGTCGATTCTTACTTTGTTGCGCCTCAAATATTTTCCTTGTGTGTTCTGTTGTGTTGTAAAAGCTGTTTTAATGCATTGAGTTTAGGTTGCATTAACAGCGTTCTGACCAGCAGAGGTCACCAGTGTGTGGCAATCCGAAAGCTTCCTGGCGGTGCATCATGTTGCAAAGCAAATGGTTCGGCTGATTCAAAGCATACCACATGGCAAAGTTTCCCACATCGCTACCCTTTTCTGCTTCGTAATCCTTACAGTCCCGCTGTTGATTTAATCCTTG
>JAWRVZ010000811.1:0-35000 GCA_037043235.1 Rhodeus uyekii
CGGCGTTCTTACAGCCGAGAGGAATCATCTTTACAGGGCTCATTAGCTTCCCGTACCTCTTAAGAATCTCCTCTAGCTTATCATTCTTAACAAACGGCGGCACATTTGAAAGAACAACTTTTTTGGTTGGGCTTGACAAAGGCATAACATTTATAAACGTGTCTTTGATCGTTAACCCACTCTCAATCAAGTCATCCACCATCTGAATCTCACTCAGAAACAGCACTATAGCTTTGTTCATGCGTGACGCCGATCTTATATTGGCTCCACCGATCACTGAACTCACAGCTAACAAACAATCCTCCACCGACACTGAAGCGTCAGGCATGCATTTACAACCATGCCTGACAGTCATGCCGAGGAAACCCCCTGCGTTTGCCTCCATTGCTCGGAGCACGCCGACCAAAGTCAGCTAAGACACTTTAAAAACTTCACTTATAAACCACAGTTTTTTGCAACTCAAAAAAAAGAGGGGAAAATAAGAAAGTAGAAACTCACTTAGGAGCGCTCTCACTCACAGCAGTCAACTCGCCACGCTCTCACCATCCACACATGCGCAGACACAGAGAGAGAGAGGGAGAGAGAGAATGTGTGCGTGTGTGTGAGAGAGAGAGAGATAGCGTGTGTGTGTGTGTGTGTGTGTGTGTGAGAGAGAGAGAGAGAGAAAGAGAGATAGCATGTGTGTTTGTGTGTGTGTGTGTGAGAGAGAGAGAGAGAGAGACAGAGAGAGATAGTGTGTGTGTGTGTGTGAGAGAGAGAGAGAGAGAGAGAGAGAGATAGCGTGTGTGTGTGTGTGTGTGTGTGTGTGTGTGTGTGTGTGTGTGTGTGTGTGTGTGTGTGTGTGTGTGTGTGTGTGTGTGTGTGTGTGTGTGTGTGTGTGTGTGTGTGAGAGAGAGACAGAGAGAGAGAGATAGTGTGTGTCTGAGAGACAGAGAGAGAGAGATAGTGTGTGTCTGAGAGACAGAGAGAGAGAGCGAGAGAGAGAGCGAAGCTGGTGTCGTGTGTCTGTTCTGTGGAAAATATTGGAAGTGTTTCAGATCGAAAAATCTATATTTTTGAAAACACTACATTGCACTTTTATTATTTCAGATGGATTTTTAAAGGACAACAATTGAAAAATGTAGACATTATATATCAAATTCAACCAGCAAGAACAAACCTGAGCCACTTCCATCCAAAACAGCTCGTCCTCAGACAATAACAGACAGAGAGAATCAGAGAAACAGAAGAGAAAAGCCATGAGATCTTCAGATCAGAGAGACAGGATCAGCGACAGCAACGGCACGAGGAGTGAAGAACACTGAAGCAGACGAGAGATGAGAGATGAGCACTGCACTGAATGATCTCGGCTGTCAATGTCACCGTCCGCCTGAACTCACGGCACACTTTCCTCCGGTCGCCATCAGAGATGAAAACAGAGGAGATGTGGAGGAACCGAAGGAGCCGTGATCACACACTGATCGAGAATAAATAGAGACGAAACAGAAGCGTAAA
The DNA here is from genome assembly GCA_037043235.1 of Rhodeus uyekii. NCBI lineage: Eukaryota > Metazoa > Chordata > Actinopteri > Cypriniformes > Acheilognathidae > Rhodeus > Rhodeus uyekii. The sequence continues at coordinate 1,495 of JAWRVZ010000811.1, forward strand.
AAAACATAGGAAGAATAACTACTTTCAGTTTCGGGGAAACGCATTACAGGTAACTTGAGTTATGTAATCAGATTACTTTTTCTAACCAACTAGTGAAATAACGCATTACTTATTACGTTATTTTGTTTTCCCATGTATCGACTAACGCAAAACTCCATTAGTTAAATGTTGAGTAAAACAAATATTTGTCTGCATTTAATCTCACTTTATTGACCGATGTCTCGCTGTCGACCTTCAAGGATTCAGTTCATCCATAAGCAAATATCACTCTAGATTGTTTAGTTTTTATTAGTCAGTAAGAGTTCAACTTTCTTGCTCTATGATCCAGAACGGCCGCGGCTGAAAGGTTAGTTTGAGCTCGACTGTTACACATTTCCTTCAGGCTTGTGATTTAAATACTGGTGTGAAAGTGTTTTACATTTGCCTAAAATAGAACTGTTTTTTATTACGAAAGAATCAAAAAGCCCAGATAAAAGAAAAAGTAACGCATTACTTTATTTAAAAACTAACGCAATTAGTCACAATATTGCAATGCATTGCTTTTCAAAGTAACTTTCCCGAACATGGATAATTTTACATGATAAAGATAACACTTGATTGGTTTGAATGTCGATCCAAAGATGAAGATGAACATGTTTCCCACACAATCTTTCCATAATACACATCTCTCATTAAACCAGAGTTCATTGTAGCTCAGAGATACAGAGTTCATGTTTATGTGATGCTTTCATCTGTATTGAAGCGTGGATCTCTGAATCTGCGGTTCATGATTATCGGTGTGAGATCTATACGCCGGACACACAAAACAGCCGCAAACTCTTCTACGGTTTCCCATCGCTTGCAATTAAGCCTGGCACTTTTACAGGCCGCTTCACACTCCAGATGAGACGCTTTCTGGTCACTCCATCTCTCTCTCTCTATTAGCCTGGCAGACGTATAGATCACAGCACTTATAAAGGCAGAATGCTTAATTGACCTCATCTCTAGCGAAGTGTTTGGTCTCTGTCGAAGGCAAGGCCGCTGGACTGATGCCATTGATCGAAGCGCTAAAGGCTGCAAGGACAGGTATTCATTTGGAGGAAGAAAAGAGTTCGGTCTGTGCATGCTCAAAATGATTATCGCCTTGTGTTATTATTTTTGCCTCAAGGACATCAATTGGAATCAATGCTGGGGTTTCAAAAGAGTTCAAAATATGCATGTACATTGAATTTCAATGACATACGCCAAACTCTGAAAGACCAACAACCTTGAGTTTCAGGGAAATGTAACGGCAACATCAAACGGATGTTGAGCTTTCACACTGAACTACAGCACTAAACAGAATACAACGCTTCTAGGTTACAACACTGAGTATTTATAGCCATGAACTATAAGAGAATGAGAACTACAACCAATTTGATTACCAAAAGTGTCACATTTATATGGTGCACAACACAACGAAATTTGAACAAAACAGAAATAGTCCTATGCTTGCACATAAACAGGGCTTATATATAAAGCTAAAATGCATGCTTTATACTAGTGGCAATTGCCTTTAAGTTTTACTCTACCAATATATATTTTTTATTTATGAACCCTTGAATTTCCCACATGAGCCAATTGAGCCGTTTCTTAACCTCAAGAGTTAAATTTAACATGCAGAATTTATAATAGTGGCAATGGACTAACAGAATACACAGTTTTTACCATACCAATGTTTTATGGACCCTTAAACTTGAATTCATTTCCCAACGCTGTTTCTCATTGGTCAAACAATGTTGCCAATCTAAACAGCTGAAATGTCCAGAACTTGGATTTCGTTAGAACATTACCTTTGCTATAAAGGCGGGAGCATTATCGTTGTGTTATGGCTTGATTCCGCAGTGTTGTTGCAGTTTTCATTTTCGTTGTGTTGTGCACTTACTGGACCACCGTTCATTAACATCCAAATTACAATTAGTCTACACAGGACACTCAACGAACCCATAAATCATTAGAATTCAATCAGAATTACACAATAGAAAGTCTTTGGGAGTTCGATCTGGTATGGTTTCGGTTCTGTATCAGGGTTCGGGCGTTCATGCTCCATGTTTTACCTTCTGCCCTCATGAAGTCTGTTTCTGACAGGTTGGTCAGAAACATGTGTAGCTGGTTTGAAAAGCTAACTTCATCAAAACTTAATTTTATTTTGTGTTCTGAGTCATAATGTAGATAATTCTAGTGGGAACCATTAATGCAGGATATTGTTATACATGGGGCACACATTGGGTGACGCACATGATACCTCCTGCGACGCGCTAACAGCGCAAAATTTAGTAACGTATTTTCTGCTGACGGGGTCGGATGTGCATAACGCCCCGTCTCCCGGGATCTCCCCTCGCGCAACGCCCCGTCTCCCGGGATCTCCCCTCGCGCAACGCCCCGTCTCCGGGGATCTCCCCTCGCGCAACGCCCCGTCTCCCGGGATCTCCCCTCGCGCAACGCCCCGTCTCCCGGGATCTCCCCTCGCGCAACGCCCCGTCTCCCGGGATCTCCCCTCGCGCAACGCCCCGTCTCCCGGGATCTCCCCTCGCGCAACGCCCCGTCTCCCGGGATCTCCCCTCGCGCAACGCCCCGTCTCCCGGGATCTCCCCTCGCGCAACGCCCCGTCTCCCGGGATCTCCCCTCGCGCAACGCCCCGTCTCCGGGGATCTCCCCTCGCGCAACGCCCCGTCTCCGGGGATCTCCCCTCGCGTAACGCCCCGTCTCCCGGGATCTCCCCTCGCGTAACGCCCCGTCTCCGGGGATCTCCCCTCGCGTAACGCCCCGTCTCCGGGGATCTCCCCTCGCGCAACGCCCCGTCTCCCGGGATCTCCCCTCGCGCAACGCCCCGTCTCCCGGGATCTCCCCTCGCGCAACGCCCCGTCTCCCGGGATCTCCCCTCGCGCAACGCCCCGTCTCCCGGGATCTCCCCTCGCGCAACGCCCCGTCTCCCGGGATCTCCCCTCGCGCAACGCCCCGTCTCCGGGGATCTCCCCTCGCGCAACGCCCCGTCTCCGGGGATCTCCCCTCGCGCAACGCCCCGTCTCCGGGGATCTCCCCTCGCGCAACGCCCCGTCTCCCGGGATCTCCCCTCGCGCAACGCCCCGTCTCCCGGGATCTCCCCTCGCGCAACGCCCCGTCTCCGGGGATCTCCCCTCGCGTAACGCCCCGTCTCCGGGGATCTCCCCTCGCGTAACGCCCCGTCTCCCGGGATCTCCCCTCGCGTAACGCCCCGTCTCCCGGGATCTCCCCTCGCGTAACGCCCCGTCTCCCGGGATCTCCCCTCGCGTAACGCCCCGTCTCCCGGGATCTCCCCTCGCGCAACGCCCCGTCTCCCGGGATCTCCCCTCGCGCAACGCCCCGTCTCCCGGGATCTCCCCTCGCGCAACGCCCCGTCTCCCGGGATCTCCCCTCGCGCAACGCCCCGTCTCCCGGGATCTCCCCTCGCGCAACGCCCCGTCTCCCGGGATCTCCCCTCGCGTAACGCCCCGTCTCCCGGGATCTCCCCTCGCGCAACGCCCCGTCTCCCGGGATCTCCCCTCGCGCAACGCCCCGTCTCCCGGGATCTCCCCTCGCGTAACGCCCCGTCTCCGGGGATCTCCCCTCGCGTAACGCCCCGTCTCCCGGGATCTCCCCTCGCGTAACGCCCCGTCTCCCGGGATCTCCCCTCGCGTAACGCCCCGTCTCCCGGGATCTCCCCTCGCGCAACGCCCCGTCTCCCGGGATCTCCCCTCGCGTAACGCCCCGTCTCCCGGGATCTCCCCTCGCGTAACGCCCCGTCTCCCGGGATCTCCCCTCGCGTAACGCCCCGTCTCCCGGGATCTCCCCTCGCGCAACGCCCCGTCTCCCGGGATCTCCCCTCGCGCAACGCCCCGTCTCCCGGGATCTCCCCTCGCGTAACGCCCCGTCTCCCGGGATCTCCCCTCGCGTAACGCCCCGTCTCCCGGGATCTTCTCCATGCTCCTGAAACTGTGCTGGGAGAAACACCAAACCTCCTTGCGACAGCCCGTATGGATGATCCTCCTGGAGAAGCAGGACTGACTGTGTAACCGGATTGGGTTGCAGGAACTGCCTCATACAGAGACAAGAACCCGAACCAAACACAAAACTAAAGACAAATCAGTCAGGAAGAATAAGGAGAGAACAATTGTCTACGGCCTCCACCTGCTAAATCATTCCCTTTTTGGGGCTTTTCTTGCCGTTTTCTATCCAGTGCATCTGTTTCACTTTCATTTGAACCAAAAGCAGGAGAAACTGATTCACAGTCACTTCTGGAGTTTGATAACCTTGAAGTTTAATTGATTTGGCATTATCCTATGATGATTAAGTGTTGCCTTAATTTTGCAATAAGTGCGTGCATATATATATATATATATATATATATATATATATATATAAATAAATTATAATGACAAGAACTTAAACTAAAACTGTAATTAAAATGATTAATAATAAACTATTAATAATACTACCCAATTCTAAAATATTACTGATACAGACATTGAATTAAATATGCAACACTCATGAAACAAGCCTAAATATTACCAATGCCAGACATTCATTCATGCATCTATTCATTTAACAGATGCTTTTATCCAAAGCGACTTACAAAAGACGAACAATAGCAATTCATCAAAGAGCAGCAATATCCAATGACAGGTTTATTAGACAACTATAGATTTAGAAGCAAACTACAGAAGAGAAATGCAGAGAAAACGTTTTCCAGACACTGAGTGCATTGGTTTAACAGAGGCATAGCAGAGATGCACACATTTCATCCTTGCATTTATCAGCTGCTTTTATCATTTCATTCAAGAAACACATTGACATTCTAATCAGTTCTTGCTTTCCCTGGGAATCGAACTCATGACCTTGATGTTGCAAGCGTCGCTCTCTACTGTTAGACACACAGGAAAGCAGAATCTAGGTCTGTGTTGACTAGTTATGCAAGAGGAAGCTCCCCGGTCTACAAACTAGATACAGTCACACACAAGATCAGTTGTGTAAAGTAAAACGTAATTACACAGAAGTGAGAACAAAGTGAAACTCACAAACCATATTATAAGCGACCAGCATTTGGGTTTGTCACATAAAAGCCCTGCAACTGATCAAATGTCACCCAGAGGCTGAAAGAAACTAAAAGCAAGCATTTGCTTTTCAAGCTGTGTGAATCAGCTGCGTGGGACACAAACTCTCCAGCTGGACGGCGGGGCACTGGTGGGTCATTTACATAACACAAACATTGACTCACCAACAAGACGACCGGTAAAACGAGTCTTTCAGTGCTCAGACACACAGATGTGATCTCAAAGTAAAGCTCAAGTTGGGCCAAAAATTGATCAGGAACTCAAACCTGAAGTTCACCCCGTTATTTCCACCTGTGTCCATGTAAACACCCGTCACCAGAACAGCCGTGAAACAGCGTTTGACAGAGTCAACAGATGTTATCGATCACTTCCTGTTCCACAGCAGGACGACAGGAGAAGAGAAAGAGAGAAACATGCAGCATCTGCAACTGGGGAAACATCTCAACTTCCCTGTGAAGGATTCGCTAATGATTCCAGGCCTTGAACATGTAAATAGGGACAAAAGCAATGCATTCATTACAACACTGTGTGAAAGTCATCACTGTCAGTGATTATGCAGCAGGTAAACAAACCTGTTGACACCTGTTAGTGACTTTTGTGTATTCAAAGGTTTAGGGTTAGTAAGACTGCATAATGTCACAAAAGATACAGTTTTTTAGACACTAGACACAGGTAAACATCAGTCGCTTGAGGTCTCAATGAGCTAATGTGTGTTTGTGTGTCAGTCTGATCCTCTCTGATCTCTACAGCTTGGTTTGACACTGATGCTCCAGGCTTTTCCTGCCAGTTACTCTATATGTGAGAGAAGAATCCTTGCGCTCCGGAACGCATCGTGCCATTTAATGTGAAATTGCGAAAGCATTTTCTCCCTGAGAGGTTCCAATCAATGCTTGGCTGGAATGCTAAATGCCAGTGTATTCCCTCAGGAGCTTGGGTGGGATTTAATTGCCATTTTGTTTTACAATTCGATAAAAATAGGAACAAGGAAAACAGATTCAATGCATGTAAAAAAGCATGAACACTACAAAGAAAAAGAAAAAAGGATCTCATTCAGTATTTTTGTCTTCTTTTCCAGAACAAATATCTAAACATTTTCAGCATTAGAAAGTGAAACTACCATAATATGATTCCAATTTGCACATCACACACACACACACACACACACACACACGTACAGACAAGCTCTCACTCACTCACACACACACACACACACTCACACTCACGATCTCATGCTCACTCACACAAACACACACACCAATCAAACAGAAGGCTCTGAGAAGAAGCCCGATTTTGTTTTATCAGCATTCAGCATCTCAGATGTCACTACAAGGTGTCAGTGCTCAAACACACACACACACACATTATATATACAGGCCTGGAGAGAAATGAGTGGGCTCGGGTGAAAGGTGAAGAGTTATTGCCTCACAGGCATCGTTACGGTGCTTTTTCATTTAGCAGAGATACTGACCCGATTCCAGAGACAGAGCTGGTGATAAATCAGCAAGTGGTGGACATTACAAACTAGCCTGGAGGTGGAAGAACATCTCAACCATCCAGTGCAGCTAAACATCATCACACAGTTTTTTCAGTTGTTTGTTGTGCTGCGCACCAAATGCACACCTGAATCACTGTTTAAATCCTCCACAGACAGAAGCGTTTTTTAACAGAAGAAAACCATCAGATCCCTAAAAATCCAGAATAACAAACTCAGACTCGGGGGGGGGGGGGGATTTGCTCATTTCAGTGGCATGAACATATCTAGAAATCAGAATTTAATATTTGCAGATGGCACAGAAGTAATAGATCAGATTCCATATGTTTTGTGCAGACACTTATGCAACACCTTAACTATCACCCACAACACCCTAGTGCATAGCAACACCCTAACAACCCACAACACGCTTGTTGAATAGCAACACCCTCACATCTGACCATAACACCTTAGAGACACAGCAATGTCCTATACACTCTAGTGAATGCATAGCAACAACCTAGCAACTGCATAGCAACACCCTACCAACCAACCACAACATCCTAGCAACACCCTAACAACCAATCACAACATCATAGAAACTACATGGTAATGGCCTAGCAACCGCATTCAATGTCATAGCAACACAAATTCCAGCAACACCCTAACAACCACCTACAACATCCTAGCAACACTAACAACCACCCACAACATCCTAGAAATGTGTAGCAATGCCCTAGCAACCACATTCAATGTCATAGTAACACACTAACAACCACCCACAACATCTTAGCAACACACAAACAACCACATACAACATTCCAGCAACACCCTATCAACCACCCACAACATCCTAGAACCTGCACAGCAACACCCCAACAACATCATAGCAACACACTAACAACCACATACAACATTCAAGTAACACCCTAACAACCATCCACAAAATCCTGGAAACTGCACAGCAACAACCTAACAACCACGTGCAAATGTCATGGCAACAAGCTAACAAGCACCCACAACAACTGCAGTTTTAAATGTTCAAACATAACTCACAAATCAAATGTATCCTCCTGTTGCACAAGCAAACAAGTTAAACTCCCTGAAATAAAAGATTCACCTCTAACACATGAGCAATAAAAACAATAACAATGTTAAAAAAGGGTGTAACTGTAAAGAGAGATGAAACATTTAATGCCACGACGGCAACACTGTAAGCGTGCAGCCAAAACACACTCGCAAACATAAATCTGCTGCACACACACCATCTGTTGAGGAGCATCTGCCCAACATCAGAGGAGCGCAGACCATCCTCCGCTTCCACTGCAGATCCTGCTGAAGTGTGTCAGTGGATGCAGACGCTTGAACCCCGTCCACATTCATCAGGGTTTATCAGCGTCACAGCAAAACACACGATTCATTCACACAGAGCATATCTGACACTCGTGCGGAGATCTGACGGAGAGGCTGGACAGTGTGTCCTAATCAGCTGTTCAGAGAGTAAACATTTCACTAAAACAGTCGAAATAATGAACGTTAGTTTAGCCAAGCGAACACGAGCAACACGTCAATCACTTTCATGGACTGACAGATGCGTTTCCCTGCAGACAATCAAAGCGTTTGCTTTAAACCTCCTGGAATAAACGCGTTTCACTCCATTCAGATTCAAGAGTGCAGGTTAATGTGAAGAAGTTCCGTTTGGAAGTTGATGAACTTGTGCGACTAACAGAAGATCGATTCTTCTGTCACGGTTCATGAGGAATAAGGAAGGGTGCGGAGATGAAGGAGAAAACACTTATTTATTAAATAAAACCTGAGAGATCATACATGCAACGTAATACTGACACAATATATAGTGTATAATATAATAATGAAATACAGTACACACACACACACACACACACACACTGACACACTCACACAAAACACACACACCCACTCCTTCACACACACACACACACAAAACACCCACGCATTTACACACACACACACACACAAACACCCACGCACTCACACAAACACACTCACTTTCACATACACTCTCACACACACACACACACACACACACACACACACACACACACACACGCACTCCCTCACTCACAAAAAACACACACACCCACTCCTTCACACACACACACACACACACACACACACACACACACACACACACACACAAAACACCCACGCATTTACACACACACACACACAAACACCCATGCACTCACACAAACACACTCACTTTCACATACACTCTCACACACACACAAACACCCATGCACTCACACAAACACACTCACTTTCACATACACTCTCACACACACACAAACACCCATGCACTCACACAAACACACTCACTTTCACATACACTCTCACACACACACAAACACGCACTCCCTCACTCACAAAAAACACACACACCCACTCCTTCACACACACACACACACACACACACAAAACACCCACTCCCTCACACACACGCACACAAACAACAACACACACACACACACACATGCACACCTTCCGGTCGTCTCCAAGGACACATTTACGGATCATGACACGTGGGCTTGAGCTGAAGCGTTTCCGATGGCAACGACACAAATAAACAGCAGAATGAACCTTGAATGCACCTGAGAGCGAAAGGTAAACACGCAGTGATTGCTCACACTGATATTTACGTTCAGTCAGGCCAATCCTCATAAACGCTTACAGAGGAAGCTTTGGAAAAGATCTCTCAAGTTTCACGAAGAACCTGCCAAGGAACACAGACGCTTCAGCGCAGGTCAAAGCCAATGGCAGCAGAAACACAACCCACTCCCAATATCAATCCCAACTTTTATAGTCAATATTTAGCACAGGTTTTCCTCCCTCCCTGAAAGTCTCAGGCTGTGTGCCGTTAAAGCCTATCGATTGTTTGCAAGTAGGACTGAAATTCCCTGGAAAGACTGAGATAATGGGAAATCACAAACCTGATCTGTGTGTTCATGTCAGGCGCAGTCGCTCCGTCTTTAAGAGTCTCGGAGTTCAGCCGATGATCGGGAATATCTCGTGTTTCCCTGTGCAGAAGTGAGATATCAAAATAAGATGCTTTGCAACAGTTCAAAACTACTTCCAAAAAGCTGTTTGGTCTCCATAACTCAAAGTATTCTTCAGACTGGGGATCAAATCTGATTAAATAGGTTTATTTATTCATCTGTCAATCATCTTCGCATTATAGGTTTTAAAACTGCTGAACTTTGATCATCAAAAACTAAGCATTTAAATATCTCACCTAGACGCTATTGGAAAGTATTAATATTTATATGCATTTTATGGAACATCTGCTATACAGTTATAAAGATCTGACATTACAAGCATCAGGATTTCATCACTTTATGTCCATATAAAGATCAGCATATACAGCAAATTTCATATTTTGTTCAGTTTGAGCCTTTTTTTCCCCTCCATACTCTCAATATATCCGACTATATGACTTATTAAAGATTCAAAACATAAAACACGGATGCAACTTTTAAAAATACATTCACATTCCTGCATCAGATGCTTTTATCATCGCATTCAAGAAACACATTGACATTCTAATCAGTTCTTGCTTTCCCTGGGAATCGAACCCATGACCTTGATGTTGCAAGCGATGCTCTCTACGAATTAAAACAATTTTTTGTCTTAAGCTTCAAAAAAATGGTTCCATTTAAAAATACAAATCTGACTACTATTTCGCGTCACGCTTTCCGAGTGGATCTTTTCTTCACCACTTTTCTTCATCACTTTTATGTGCTTTATAATAAAATCCTAAACATATAAAGTCAGCAGAGTATTAGTTTTCACTGTGTGATGTTCCGTAGGTAAACGGCGTGTCGTTCCGTCACACACTGATGGATTGTGTGCGAATCAGCGGATTTCTCCAGAAGGATAAAGGTCAAACCTGTGGATTAACGTTCTGTCTCTTTATCTGCACTCATCTCTCGTCTCATCTTCATTTCTCTGTGAATCCTCTTGTTGTTCATCTCATCTTGCTCAGTGAGCGTTCACACACACACACATCGCAGCTGCCGTCCGTCTGACTTTGACCTGCTACACTAAACCAGCGGAGTGAAGACATGAATCTCACTGGAGTCGCCGATCGGCTCCGTCTGTGTTTGGGTTTCCTGCGATGTGTGTTACTCTGTTCCGTCTGAGGAAAACTGGAAAAGTAAAACAAGTTAAAGATATTCATACAAATACTTCATTGCAATCTGTACAATTAAACCTCTGAAAAAAAATAGGGAAAAACTTCATCACACACACACACATTCATGCTCTCACTCTCTCACACACACACACACACACACACACACACTCAAACTCGTTCACACACACACACACACACACACATACTCGTTCACACACACACACACACACACACACACACACTCTGACTCACACACACACACACCTATATTCTCTCACACAAACAAACATACACAAACAAACACACACACACACACACACACACACACAAACACTCATACTCTCACTCTCACTCACACACAGAGAGAGAGACACTTATACTCTCACTCACACACACACACACCTATATTCTCTCACACAAACAAACATACACAAACAAACACACACACACACACACAAACACTCATACTCTCACTCTCACTCACACAGAGAGAGAGAGAGACACTTATACTCTCACTCACACACACACACACACCTATATTCTCTCACACAAACAAACATACTCTCACTCACACACACACACACAAACACACTCATACTCATTCATTCACATTTACACACACACACACACACACACATACTCTCACTCTCACACACACACAGAGAGAGAGACACTTATACTCTCACTCACACAAACAAACACACTCATACTCAAACACACCAGAAAAGTAATTTCATGCAGTGTAAAAATACTAAAAATCACCATGAAATCTCCTCGATCATTCTGTATATAGAGCGAATCGCTTCACAAACAAGAACAAATGTTGATTGTGTTTGTGGGAATTGATTGGCTGGTGGTGGTTTGCTATTGGTGGATCATGTGATTGACAGGTTGTTGTCCCGCCCTCATCATCAGAGAAGAGAAGAGAAGTCTCTGAGAGAAGGAGGGGAAGATATTCTGATTCAAAATGACCAGGAACATGAATTTAAATCAATAATGATGCGTTGCACATGAATAATTTATAGAAATTCTGCAATATTCCATAAAAAAGAAGAATTGTTACTTTTGATTCATTTCACATTCATCAGACGCTTTTATCATCGCATTCAAGAAACACATTGACATTCTAATCACTTTTCCTGTGAATCGAACCCTTCATCGTGATGTTGCAAGCGCTGCTCTCTACTGTTAGTCACACAGGAAAGCTCACAGATTCATGGTGGCAACATTTTTGCAGGGATTGTAAAGTGCTTAAAGTATTGGACTTTTTGATATTTAATGGCTGGAAACCCCTTGAAAGCAACTACATTCATAAGAAAGGTACTTTAAAACTGCTTGAATGTTTGAAATTACAGTTTAATTTTACTGATAAAACAATCTTATCACACAAGATTAACGGTGCAGCCGGTTTGATATGGATATGGAAACATTTTGCGTGACGTTGCTCATATCAATATTTCATTCTTCAGGTCAATCATATATTCATGGGAGAAAAAAATCAGTTTGAAGAAGGAAAGCGATATCTTTGTCAAAGTCTCCTTTCAGCGGTTAAAGTCACTGCACTTTATTTGTACCATTTCGTTTTATCAGTTTATTTATCTATTTACCTTTCTAGAAAGATATAGTTTGATCAGAGACCTTGAGAAGTAATGCTTGAGTTATTTTTCTGTAAGCCTGTTTTTAATTTAAACCTTAAAATAGAAAGATTTTAAAACAGCACTCACATTTGTAGAGAGTAGAGAGCGACGCTTGCAACACCGAGGTCATGGGTTCGACTCATTGCATTTCACTGTTTTTGTTCATTTCGAGTAATACTGAAACAAGTGAGGTGACGCTCACATTTATTCTAAACCTACAATAACCATCATATTTACTCTGTAGTCTGTGCTTGCAACGCTAAGGTCATGGGTTCGATTCTCGGGGAAAGCAAGAGCTGATTAGAATGCCAATGAATGCAGGTCGCTTTGGGGTCGCTTTGGATAAATGTGAATGCTTATGTTCTGAGTGCTGGATGTTTTTGCTGAATATGATTATAATACGGCCATCACTCTGAGATTCTGTGCGATTGGCCTGTAATGGAGGAAGTCGAGCCGCAGTCAGAGGTAAAACTCCTCTCAAACGCCTCCATCAGTAGATGTAGTGGTCATCTCCTCCAGCTCTGGACACTCAAATTGGCCTTTAACTGCTCTGTCTCTCAGCGATATTGCATTTCTCTCCTCATCATGTCTCTCTCTCGTTCCACAGTGACAGTTTCAGTCACTCTCATCTATGAGATTACAGCCGGACCTCGAGTCACTAAACTCCATTATCTCAGAGGCTGAGCTGCTGCGCGGAGACACTTCCAATAAAGCCTGTATGCAGGGCCGTAGCCATGGGTCTACGCGGAAACACAAATTAAATATTCCTATTGTTTTATGGAGTATTGCAGTGTTTATTATAAACGATTCATCCGTGCGGCACATCATTACTTTGTGTCTGATCATCTCAAATGAGAGTAACAGCATGTTCTCTGATGATGAGGGCGGGGCAACAACCTGTCAATCACATGATCCACCAATAGTAAACCACAACTATCCAATCAATTCCTCAAGCCCCGCCCACATTTGTTCTTGTTTGTGATGCGATTCCCTCCATATACAGAACAATAGAGGAGAAAAGAGTGTTAATATTGTTGAATGAGAATAACAGCATCTTCTCTGATGATGAAGGCGGAGCAACAACCTGTCAATCACATGATCCACCAATAGTAAACCACAACCATCCCATGAATTCCCCACAGACACAATCAACATTTATTCTTGTTTGTGAAGCGATTCTCTCCATATACAGAACAATAGAGGAGAAAAGACGAGTGCAAGACCATCACTCATGACCTTGATGTTGCAAGACCATCACAGACCCCTAATAAGGTATCAATTCAATATTAAGAGATCGAACAGATCGATTTTTTCTCAATAATTTTTAAAAGTAAAGTTTTCAAAAAGGAGTTTTTGCAGTGATGCCATAGAAGAGACATTCTGGTTCCTCAAAGCAGAATTTGAAGAATCTTTTACCACTATACAGAAACGTTTGTGCAATGGAAAGGTTCAAGACTAGTATTTGTAAGAGACCATTTAATAAAAATAAAAGTATTTTTTATAATAATCAACATTTTACATTTGTTTGCCATGTTGGATTCTGTGAAGAATGAGTGACGTAATTGCTTTAATTAATACTGTTTTTTCAAATCACAAACCCTAAGTAGTGAGTGGACAGTAGAGAGCAGCGCTTGCAACATCAAGGTCATGGGTTTGATTCCCAGGGAAAGCAAGAACTGATTAGAATGTCAATGTGATTCTTGAATGCAATGCAAGTTACTTTGGATAAAATGCATGAATGTAAATGTGTGTGTGTGTTCAGATCATGAGTACTTGTGAACATCAGTCATCCAGAGATTCATTCATCAGATATCAGAAAAGAAAGCAGCAGCTTTAAAACCAGGAACGCTTGACCTCAACGCTCTTGTCCAGCTGATTTGTCTTTTATCACTGGGAGGCTAGACGCAAACATTGTTCCATCATTGGAGTTTTTGATGGTGTGTGTGGGGAAATTAAATATGTATGTACTTTCGAAGACGGTCTGATCCTCTCTCAATCACTTTATAATGGCTCTAATGTAATTTCTTGGGTCAGAGGCAATTTCCCATCCGCTCGCAGGGCAAACAGTGTGTTTAGAGCTGAAGGGAGCAAAGGGAGAAAAGGTTAGAGAGAAGAAACTGCTGGAAGTGACGAGAAGTTACAGTTCTTTCTTCTTTCAAATGTACCAGCACTAGTCAATGTGTTTCTTGAATGCAATGCAAGTCACTTTGGATGAAAGCGTCTGATAAATGCATGAATGTAAATGCAATAAAACACATTCGTGGAGTTTGAATTCGAAGAGCCTGTAAACACTAAACACTTCTTGAGTTTTCACTGATTTGTTCAAAAATTCAACGGAATTCAAGTCACTGAAAGCAACAGATACAGAGACAGAGAGATAGAGAGATTGAAATAGAAGGAGAGAGAGATGGAGATACAGAGATAGAGAGAGAAGGAGAGAGAGAGATTCTTATGCATTTCGGAGGGCATTTACACCTGGTATATTCGGATCAGAGTAAACGAGCCATTCAGTGTTTTGAACTTCAACATATACTTTTCACAGCCAGTGTTTGCAAAGTTTTTAGAGCTCATAATTGATCAACAAACATCACGACTAGCAAATGATGCAATGCAACAAAACCACATCAATCCCATTAAACCAACAGATTGGAAGACGTTGGGTTGATCCAGTTCTGTTGCATCGTTCGGGAATTAAAGAACAATGAAAGACTCGAGGCTAAAAAAAATGATGCTGATGGTGAATTTCATGCATTTATAATAATCAATATGTTTCGATGTGATTTTATGGTAGAGGTTATGGAAAAACATTCCCTCATGACCTGCAGAAAAATGGAGGAGGAGGAAAAAATGTTGTTAACAGCACAAAATAAAATACTTGGTTTATTTATTTAATTTCCACATATATCACAGTGTACGTCAGCTGACCTTTAAGTCCTTGTGTTCAGCGAGATGTAGGCCACGCTTGGCCCCGACTGCAGCTCGCGGCTACACTTACATTGATATTTCAGGAAACAAATGCATCGGTCACACATTTATTTCTGGGATGCACGAGGAGAGCGATGGGATGAAATAGGATACTATTCGGATCCGGCTTGTTCCGACACTAATGAAGAAATCAGAGAACCTGATTTCACTGGATCAACGTTACAATCAACCAATCAGATTTGAGGGACAAGTTTAAAATCAGGTGGTGCTTCGACATCAGTGTTATTCACCATCATCTCGCTCGGATATTAGAGATAATTTATGGATAGGCTTAGAACTAAATCCCTGGAGCGGAATGTTGTTCCCAGATCAACAAAATATAATGACCCAGGAACACATTGCACGTTACAAATTCTTGTGCTCGTTTCACATTTTTCCAGCAACACCCTAGCAACCACCCGGATACCTTACCAAGCGCCCAGCAACACCCTAGCAACCACCTGGAAACCCTAGTAACACCCTAACAACTACTCAGATATCCTAGCAACCACTTAGAACGCCTTAGCAACACCCTAACAACCACCCAGACACCCTAGCAACCAGCTAGCAACGACTCAGAACACCTTAGCAACACCCTTACAACCTGCTACCAACATGCTAATTCAATGATTCTGGTCCGGTATTCTCAAGCCAACTTCTAAAGTTTGTCTCGACAAACGTTATTCTACAGTTGTTGTTAAATTACTAAAATAAAGTATGTTAGAAACAAAAACCTAAAAATGAAATAAAATGTGAAATGTTGCCTTGGAAAGTGATAAAACTACTAAACTGAATCAAAACAAATACTGAAAATGTCTGTTTTCATGCACAATAATAATGTTGTAGCCTGTTACATTTACATTTATGTATTTTATCTAAAGTAACTTGCATTGCATTCAAGAAACACATTGACATTCTAATCAGTTCTTGCTTTCCCTGGGAATCGAACCCATGACCTTGATGTTGCAAGCACTGCTCTCTACTGTTAGACACACAAGTAAGCTATTAATACTGTTAATAGTTGTACTGTTATTGATTAACACTTTTAATAGGTAATAAATGAATAAAGGTAAGAATAGTTGCTATTGTTAACTAAAATAAGCTATTAAAATTGGTTTTGGTACTTAGAGTAAAATCTTTTAAAAAATGAATGAAATATACATATTACATAAAGTAATGAATGTTGCCTTGCCTTGAAGTATTAAAATAAAAATAAAAAGAAAAGCTAGAGAAATGTATAACAGCATTTCAAACAGTGGAGAGCGGCGCTTGCAACGTCAAGGTCAAGGGTTCGATTCCCAGGGAAAGCAAGAACTGATCAATGTGTTTCTTGAATTACTTTGGATAAAAGCGTCTGATAAATGCATGAATGTAAATCTAAAATATAAAGGCTATTCAAAATATGCATAAAAGTGATAAATAACTAATAGTGCAGTAACACCGGTCGGAGAAAGTCCTTCCTCTCCTGAAGAATGTGAGCGGGTTAAACGATTGTGTGTTTTTGGGTTTCTTTAGCAGAACGAGCAGCAATCAGAAACACAGCTGTGCGTCTGCCTGTGATCTGAGCTCCTCCGAAACCCCTGAGACGTTCCCGGAGCGCCATCACCTTCATACGGCAAGAGCAAGGAGGGGTGAGCGGAACTCCTGCTGTGCGGAGAGCAGAAAACAAGCGTTCATCCTGATGACATTATCAGCGTTTAAACAGCAGAACGAGCTCCGGATGATGATGATGATGATGATGATGAGGGGGGTGTTGGATAGCTCAGGTGCTGCAGGACATCAGTCGGGGGGGGAAACAGCAGGAACAGGAAATCACATTACAGCAAAAATATGGGATTGTGGCGAGTCACACGCCGCCTCAAGCTGTTGTCGAATTACAAGCGGCTGCAGGTTTCGCCGCCGGAAAATTGCTACACAATTGACCCGCCGCTCGTCCTCCGTAAACGTCCTCCGCTTTTCCCTGCGCACAATGATGGGATCAAACGACATAAATCCACGTCTCGCAGCAGAAATAAAGGCTCTGGTTTGCTTTTATTTCAGAACCAGAACCACGGCCAAATGCCGTCCACTTACCGAACTAAAAGCCGCCATGCATTTTCCACTCGCTTTATCTTTACGAGACGCATTTCTTTGAGCATTAAACGAACGGGTCGAGGCCTATATTTACTGGAACACAAAAAAGTTAATCAAATAGATTCCCGGTGATCAATACGAGGAGAAAGGGTTTGTGTTCATTAGACAGACTGGATGATTCTCGAGTGGACGGCCGGTTCATGTTGGGATGGTTTGAGATTCTGAGTAATTCAGTGAATCATGCGGCTTTTATTGAAACGCTTCAGATCGATACGAACGCATTGATCGCGTTTTGCATCGAGAGCCTTTCATTCACGGCATTGAGGTTTTGTACATGCAGACGAGCGGCTTCACGTACCGTTTAATGGCTATCAATCAGTAGAGAGTGGCGCTGGCAACATCAAGGTCATGGGTTTGATTCCCAGGGAAAGCAAGAACTGATTAGAATGTCAATGTGTTTCTTGAATGCGATGATAAAAGCAGCTGATAAATGTTGTTTAATGAGCGCTTTATCTTCAACTTCAAGCTCTGAACTCTTGAAACAATGGATTTTGTTTAGCTAGAGACTCTGAAACGCACAGAAGAAGAACAGAAACGTGTGTGTTTGAGCAAAAGGGAAAACATGAAACCGTTTGACACTTTTAGCGTTGCTGGAGGAATCAGCTGGATGAAAGGAGCAGAGACAGACGCTTGGTTTGATGTTCACCATCTGCTTTAATAGATCCAGGTCTTTCTCTCACGCATTCATGCAGTTTTCTTTCTCACATTTAGTCAAACTCACAGACTAGAAACAAAGAAAGAAGAGTAATGAAAGCAGAGTTTGACTTTTGGTGTCGTTTTAAATGGTGAAAGACTGTTAACAATAATTCCCTATACAGTGGTACCTCAGTTTACGAGCGACTTGGTATACGAGAAAATCGGTGTACGAGCATGGAGGGTTGAATCGGTGTACGAGCTTTGTATCGGAGTGCGAGCAAATTTTTCCCTCACCCATGCGCATTTTTGTCCTAACGCTCTGCATCTTCAGGGCATTTTTACTGGAAATATCCTAATGACAGCCTCTCATAACACAGTCACGCAGTTCAAAACCATTTATCACCCCTTAAAGCATTCATTCTCTCAGCCTCGCTCTGTCAGCAGTTTAACTTCTCTCAGCCTCTATTGTTCACGTAGTGAAATATATATGGGGTTCATGAATTAATTGTCTCCTCACTTCTCTCCACTCTGGAGCTCGCGTTGGTGTCGCGCGAGTCTCCCGGCGCTGACGTTGGTGTCGCGCGAGTCTCCCGGCGCTGGCGTTGGTGTCGCGCGAGTCTCCCGGCGCTGGCGTTGGTGTCGCGCGAGTCTCCCGGCGCTGGCGGTGGTGTCGCGCGAGTCTCCCGGCGCTGGCGCGCGAGTCTCCCGGCACTTGCGTTGGTGGCGCCCGGCGCTGGCGGTGGTGGCGCGCGAGTCTCCCGGCGCTGGCGGTGGTGTCGCGCGAGTCTCCCGGCGCTGGCGGTGGTGTCACGCGAGTCTCCCGGCGCTGGCGGTGGTGTCGCGCGAGTCTCCCGGCGCTGGCGCGCGAGTCTCCCGGCACTTGCGTTGGTGGCGCGCGAGTCTCCCGGCGCTGGCGGTGGTGGCGCGCGAGTCTCCCGGCGCTGGCGGTGGTGTCGCGCGAGTCTCCCGGCGCTGGCGGTGGTGTCGCGCGAGTCTCCCGGCGCTGGCGTTGGTGTCACGCGAGTCTCCCGGCGCTGGCGCGCGAATCTCCCGGCGCTGGCGTTGGTGTCGCGCGAGTCTCCCGGCGCTGGCGGTGGTGTCGCGCGAGTCTCCCGGCGCTGGCGGTGGTGTCGCGCGAGTCTCCCGGCGCTGGCGTTGGTGTCGCGCGAGTCTCCCGGCGCTGGCGTTGGTGGCGCGCGAGTTTCCCGGCGCTGGCGTTGGTGGCGCGCGAGTCTCCCGGCACTTGCGTTGGTGGCGCGCGAGTCTCCCGGCGCTGGCGTTGGTGTCGCGCGAGTCTCCCGGCGCTGGCGTTGGTGGCGCGCGAGTTTCCCGGCGCTGGCGTTGGTGGCGCGCGAGTCTCCCGGCGCTGGCGTTGGTGGCGCGCGAGTGTCCCGGCGCTGGCGTTGGTGGCGCGCGAGTCTCCCGGCACTTGCGTTGGTGGCGCGCGAGTCTCCCGGCGCTGGCGTTGGTGTCGCGCGAGTCTCCCGGCACTTGCGTTGGTGTCGCGCGAGTCTCCCGGCACATGCGTTGGTGGCGCGCGAGTCTCCCGGCGCTGGCGTTGGTGTCGCGCGAGTCTCCCGGCACTTGCGTTGGTGTCGCGCGAGTCTCCCGGCACTTGCGTTGGTGTCGCGCGAGTCTCCCGGCGCTGGCGTTGGTGTCGCGCGAGTCTCCCGGCACTTGCGTTGGTGTCGCGCGAGTCTCCCGGCACTTGCGTTGGTGGCGCGCGAGTCTCCCGGCGCTGGCGTTGGTGTCGCGCGAGTCTCCCGGCGCTGGCGTTGGTGGCGCGCGAGTCTCCCGGCACTTGCGTTGGTGGCGCGCGAGTCTCCCGGCGCTGGCGTTGGTGTCGCGCGAGTCTCCCGGCGCTGGCGTTGGTGGCGCGCGAGTTTCCCGGCGCTGGCGTTGGTGGCGCGCGAGTCTCCCGGCGCTGGCGTTGGTGGCGCGCGAGTGTCCCGGCGCTGGCGTTGGTGGCGCGCGAGTCTCCCGGCACTTGCGTTGGTGGCGCGCGAGTCTCCCGGCGCTGGCGTTGGTGTCGCGCGAGTCTCCCGGCACTTGCGTTGGTGTCGCGCGAGTCTCCCGGCACATGCGTTGGTGGCGCGCGAGTCTCCCGGCGCTGGCGTTGGTGTCGCGCGAGTCTCCCGGCACTTGCGTTGGTGTCGCGCGAGTCTCCCGGCACTTGCGTTGGTGTCGCGCGAGTCTCCCGGCGCTGGCGTTGGTGTCGCGCGAGTCTCCCGGCACTTGCGTTGGTGTCGCGCGAGTCTCCCGGCACTTGCGTTGGTGGCGCGCGAGTCTCCCGGCGCTGGCGTTGGTGTCGCGCGAGTCTCCCGGCACTTGCGTTGGTGTCGCGCGAGTCTCCCGGCACTTGCGTTGGTGTCGCGCGAGTCTCCCGGCACTTGCGTTGGTGGCGCGCGAGTCTCCCGGCACTTGCGTTGGTGTCGCGCGAGTCTCCCGGCGCTGGCGTTGGTGGCGCGCGAGTCTCCCGGCGCTGGCGTTGGTGGCGCGCGAGTCTCCCGGCACTGGCGGTGGTGGCGCGCAAATCTCCCGGCGCTCGCGCGCGCGTCTCCCGTTCCACGACTTTCACTCTGGATTATCATTTTGTTTGTTTTCTGCACTATTATAATAAATTCACTCATTTGCACTTGAATCCAGGTTTTGTGTTTTCCCCCTCCCTCGTCTGTCTCTCATCTCCTTCATGCCAGCAGACGCTGCTCAAAGTGAGTTACAGTAAATTGTCAAGTATTTTTAGAGTTTAATTGTCTAAAGTTTAATTGTCTGTTTAAAGAGTATTTATATGAGATCTTAATGGTTATCATTTTAACTGTAATTAATAGGGTAAAATAAAAACTAAATATTTAAAATGGGCATTTATGGTCGTGTGGAACGAATTAATTGATTTTTAATGCATTCTTATGGGGGGAATTGTTTTGGTGTACGAGCATTTTGGGATACGAGCTCGCTCTAGGAACGAATTAAACTCGTAAACCGAGGTATTACTGTATATGGTGAATAACTGTAATAAACCTGACCGGACATTTCATGTCATTTTACAGGAAATATACAGTTTGTGGAAGTGAAAAAGAGCAAGTCATCTTATTAAAATAATTTATTTTTCATTTTAATAATCATGTTTTTCTTTATTCTAATCAGAAATGGTCATTAGGGCTTTATGTTCCATCTTATCATGTTTATTGCATTAATTATGTGTGTTATCATGGTGTTTTATATTATTTTATCTATTTCTATATAAATAGATATATATATTAGAATGTATCTAATAGTAGTCTGTGGAGAAGCTAACAAGAGAGAGAGAGAGAGAGAGAGAGAGAGAGAGGAAGAGAGGGAGGGAGAGAGAGAGATGGAGAGAGAGAGATAAATGGAGAGAGAGAGAGAGAGAGAGAGAGAGAGATGGAGAGAGAGAGATAAATGGAGAGAGAGAGAGAGAGAGAGAGATGATCTAAGGTTCGTTCAGCATCAATTTTATTTTTATTAAGATCAATCTTAATGTCACAACTATAGTTTTTTACAGTAAAGTTCTGCCATGAGTTTCACAGATTTGAAGTAAATTAGAGTTAGAATTGAGTTAGAAAGGCTGAATCTGTGAATCTTTCCTGTTCCGGTCATACATTTCCCTCAGAAACAAATGATAAATATTTTTAGCGCAACAAAAACCAAGTCTATTTTTAGTAGTTCTATGTTAATGTGGAGAAACCGGCTCATCCATCCTCCGCTTCCATTACTGTAATGGGAGAATCTCCTCCTCATCAGCGCTGGATTCAGTCTGTGTTTAAATGATTAAAGTCTGATGAGACTAAACTCCAGGAGTTTCATCTGAATGAAAGTAAAGCACACACTTCACCTCTGATTTATTGCTCAGATACGATTGTTTTATACGGGAGAAAACACATTAAAGTAAGTGAATACGCATTCGTTTACAGCGTGATCCGCTTAAAAACTAGCAATAGAGCGAGAGATTCGTCGAGAAGAGACAAATAAACACAAGAAGAGCTCAAAATAGTCTTTTTTTACATTTACATTCATGCATTTATCAGCTGCTTTTATCATCGCATTCAAGAAACACATTGACATTCTAATCAGTTCTTGCTTTCCCTGGGAATCGAACCCATGACCTTGATGTTGAACCCATGACCTTGATGTCTAAAAGATCAGATTCCATGTGGTTTGTGTTGTTCATACTATCATGAGAAAAACTGATCTGAGTCACATGAGCAAAACATATTTGGGCCACATTTGCTTGTAGTCTGAACCTATATATATATATATATAGAGAGAGAGAGAGAGAGAGAACTGACATCATCAGCATCAGATCTGACCTGTGTTTGGTCCGGCTGGTTTCACGTCCATGAACAGCTTCTGTTTGAGGCTGATATTAAATCTCGACCTGCTTCAGATTCACAGCAATGTCTGGAGTGTTTTATTCTGTACATCATGTTGTTTAATGGACACAGCGTGTGTAACTGCGCCTCATTATCAAACTATTAAAGCGCTTCATTAACGACATTCATCCTCAACACTCGTGTAATGTTCACAAACGCCGCAAATGGACTTCAAACCCGATCTGCGTTATGAAACTATTCATCTTGTTGAAGGTGAAATTCAATTATTTGTCCTCAAACGTCACTGGAAGAGTGTGTGCCGATATTGAGCTCATATTTCAGCCGTGAAATAAACACGTGTTCATATAAAACACCGAATACACACAATCACAAATAAGTGCCGACGTGTCAAGAACATGACTCACATTCAGCTTCACACACTCAGATTCCTGACACACACACACAAACACTCGCGCGCACACACACACACACACACACACACACTTGCACACAAACACTCACTCACACACACATACACACACACTCATACACAAACACTCGCACACACACAAACACACACTCTCGCACACACACACACAAACACTCGCACACACACACTCACACACACATACACACACACTCATACACTCACACACAAACACTCGCACACACACACTCACACATTCAAACAGATACACACACTCACAAACTCTCTCTCGCACACACACACTCACACAGATACTCACACACACACTCAAACAAATACTCACAAACACACACACACACTAGCACAGATACTCACACATACAAGCACACACACACCTTCTCACAAACTCTCTCTCTCTGTCTTGCGCACACACACTCACTCACACAGATACCCACACACTCACAAACAGATACTCGCACATACAAGCACACACACACCCACACACCTTCTCACAAACTCTCTTTCTCTCTCTCGCACACAAACTCACTCACTCACACAGATGCTCACAAACATACACACTCGCACAGATACTCACACACACAAAGATACACACACACACCCATACACCTTCTCACAAACTCTCTCTCTTTCTCTCACACACACACACACACACACACACTCTCTCTCTCGCAAACACACACACTCGCACAGATACTCACACACACAAAGATACACACACACACCCATACACCTTCTCACAAACTCTCTCTCTTTCTCTCTCACACACACACACACACACACTCTCTCTCGCAAACACACACACTCGCACAGATACTCACACACACAAAGATACACACACACACACCTGCACACCTTCTCACAAAGTCTCTCTCTCTCACACACACACACACACACACACACACACACACACACACACACACACACACACGCGGCTCTGGTCTGGTGACGGCGGGTTTTGCATGTTTTCCTCATGTTCTATTTAAATGAATAAAGTGGGTCTCATTGCGTGACCTTTCCAATCTAAAACAAAGATTTGCACAAATAAGTGCTTTGAAATGTCATCAGTTCCCGATCTGCATGCGAGCGGCTCGTCCCGCATGGAAATGAAGCTCCTGCGTCTGAAGAAACGCAAGGAAAAGAGCAACAAATGTCAACATACAGTAAAGCATTTCAATGCGCGGAGAGCGACTCATTAACCTTTGTGATGAACGACTTTACCTGCTGATTACACACACACACACTGAACCTGCTGCATCCTTCCAATCACACACCTTCTCCTGCGGAAAAACACTGACCATGATGCCGTTCTGCACTCACACGATTCATGAAACGCAGCGAGAGCTCTGCAGAACGACTGCAGGTTACAGTCACTCTTTCATCTGAAGTGATACATCATTTCACGCGTTCCCTGGGAGTCGAACCCTTGACCTGAGTGTTGCCAGCGTCGAGCAGCAGCACATGTTTCACTCAACGCTGCATCAGCATGAAGAGAGATTAAACAGCAGAGCAACGCCAGCGTTTGATTCCCAGGGAAAGCAAGCGATGCAATGAAAGGAAAATTAATCTTAAATACGAGCCTTTAAAAACTTTATCAATATTATCATGTGATTCATTCATGTCAAAAAACTGAAACAGAGACTTTCATCAAACAAATGGAACAATAGTGGGCCGGATCCATCCATCCATCCATTCTATCTATCTATCATCCATCTTTGTTTCTATCTATCTATCTATCTATCTATCTATCTATCTATCTATCTATCTATCTATCTATCTATCTATCTATCTATCTATCTATCTATCTATCTATCTATCTATCATCCATCCATCCCTTTATCTATCTATCTATCTATCTATCTATCTATCTATCTATCTATCTATCTATCTATCTATCTATCATCCATCCATTTATCTATCTATCATCCATTTTATCTATCTAGCTATCATCCATCCATTTTATCTATCTATCCATCCATCTTTGTTTCTATCTATCTATCCATCTATCTATCTATCTATCTATCTATCTATCTATCTATCTATCTATCTATCTATCTATCTATCTATCTATCTATCTATCTATCTATCTATCTATCTATCCAGTTTATCTATGTATCTATCATCCATCCATCCCTCCATTCTATCTATCTATCTATCTATCATCCATCCATCCCTTTATCTATCTATCTATCTGTCTATCTATCTATCTATCTATCTATCTATCTATCTATCTATCTATCTATCTATCTATCTATCTATCTATCATCCATCCCTCCATTCTATCTATCTATCATCCACCCATCCCTTTATCTATCTATCTATCTATCTATCTATCTATCTATCTATCTATCTATCTATCTATCTATCTATCTATCTATCTATCTATCTATCTATCTATCTATCATCCATCCATCCCTTTATCTATCTATCTATCTATCTATCTATCTATCTATCTATCATCCATCCATTTATCTATCTATCATCCATTTTATCTATCTAGCTATCATCCATCCATCCATCCATTTTATCCATCTATCATCCATCCATCCCTTTATCTATCTATCATCCATCCATCCATTCATTTTATCTATCTATCTATCATCCATCCAACCATTTTATCTATCTATCATCCATCCATTTTATCTATCATCCATCCATCCATCCCTCTATGTATCTATCATCCATCTCTCTCTCTTTCTCCATCCATCTATCGATTCCATCTGTTTGATCTACAAATTTTAAAACTACTTAAAACATTCTAGTATTTTTTCTCCATCAATCAAATTTGATCTTATCAAACCTTTTTGATCTAATTTACATTTAACAATTGTTTCTCCCTCAGAACAGAGACTCTCTTCCAGACGGAACACTTGATCATCAAACACACAGCTATAAAAGCCTGTGTTTCGTCATCAGGCTGAATAAAACACACGGAGAGAAACGACAAGCGCTTGTTTCTGTTCAGGGGCTGAAGCCTGAATCCCAGAGTCCGGAAACTGAATCCCAGAGTCCGGATGCTGAATCCCAGAGTCCGGAAACTGAATCCCAGAGTCCGGAAACTGAATCCCAGAGTCCGGATGCTGAATCCCAGAGTCCGGATGCTGAATCCCAGAGTCCGGATGCTGAATCCCAGAGTCCGGATGCTGAATCCCAGAGTCCGGATGCTGAATCCCAGAGTCCGGAAACTGAATCCCAGAGTCCGGAAACTGAATCCCAGAGTCCGGATGCTGAATCCCAGAGTCCGGAGGCTGAATCCCAGAGTCCGGAGGCTGAATCCCAGAGTCCGGAAACTGAATCCCAGAGTCCGGAAACTGAATCCCAGAGTCTGGAGGCTGAATCCCAGAGTCCGGAAACTGAATCCCAGACTCTGGAGGCTGAATCCCAGAGTCCGGAAACTGAATCCCAGAGTCCGGAAGCTGAATCCCAGAGTCCGGACGCTGAATCCCAGAGTCCGGAGGCTGAATCCCAGAGTCCGGAAACTGAATCCCAGAGTCCGGAGGCTGAATCCCAGAGTCCGGAAACTGAATCCCAGAGTCCGGACGCTGAATCCCAGAGTCCGGAAACTGAATCCCAGAGTCCGGATGCTGAATCCCAGAGTCCGGAAGCTGAATCCCAGAGTCCGGAAACTGAATCCCAGAGTCCGGAGGCTGAATCCCAGAGTCCGGAAACTGAATCCCAGAGTCCGGACGCTGAATCCCAGAGTCCGGAAACTGAATCCCAGAGTCGGGAGGCTGAATCCCAGAGTCCGGAAACTGAATCCCAGAGTCGGGAAGCTGAATCCCAGAGTCCGGACGCTGAATCCCAGAGTCCGGAGGCTGAATCCCAAAGTCCGGAAACTGAATCCCAGAGTCCGGAAGCTGAATCCCAGAGTCCGGAAACTGAATCCCAGCGTCCGGAAGCTGAATCCCAGAGTCCGGAGGCTGAATCCCAGAGTCCAGAAACTGAATCCCAGAGTCCGGAAACTGAATCCCAGAGTCCGGAAGCTGAATCCCAGAGTCCGGAAGCTGAATCCCAGAGTCCGGAAACTGAATCCCAGAGTCCGGAGGCTGAATCCCAGAGTCCGGAAACTGAATCCCAGAGTCCGGAGGCTGAATCCCAGAGTCCGGAAACTGAATCCCAGAGTCCGGAAACTGAATCCCAGAGTCCGGAGGCTGAATCCCAGAGTCCGGAAACTGAATCCCAGAGTCCGGAGGCTGAATCCCAGAGTCCGGAAGCTGAATCCCAGAGTCCGGAAGCTGAATCCCAGAGTCCGGAAACTGAATCCCAGAGTCCGGAGGCTGAATCCCAGAGTCCGGAAACTGAATCCCAGCGTCCGGAAGCTGAATCCCAGCGTCCGGAAGCTGAATCCCAGAGTCCGGAAGCTGAATCCCAGAGTCCGGACGCTGAATCCCAGAGTCCGGAGGCTGAATCCCAGAGTCCGGACGCTGAATCCCAGAGTCCGGAGGCTGAATCCCAGCGTCCGGAGGCAGATGGAAGGGATTTCCAGGCCTGGTTTTGCTGAAGTCAGAGGTGAATTTCAGGGAACATCCATTAGAGAGCCAGAGCAAAACAGGACGTCTGTAAATGCATTTGAACCGAAGAAAAACATGTGACACGAACAGAAAAATGGATGGAAAGCATTCCTTACATTCCAAGAACATCCGAGAAATCCTGAGGAAGAAATCTGTGCCCGCACACACATTTACATGGCAAAATATGACTTTCTTCCTCAGTGTTTCCGTCTGGTTTTCCAGCACAAACATCTAAAGATTGTTTAATCAAGACGCTTTTAATGGAGAATCAGCAAAACGACTGAAGATATTAAGAGTGAAAAAGGAAGAGAGTTTGAACTTAAATATCTGACAATAGAGTCAGAAAAACAATCTTAATTCAAAGGGAATTTGAATTCTCCAGTAAATGTGTCTTGATTTAAGAAGCTTTAGATGTTTGTGCTGAAAAACAAGACAAAAATAATAATAATAGTGGTCAAATAATGTTATTATTTTTATAGATGAATTGCTTAAATATATAAACACAAATGTATGTAAAATGTAAACAACATATAATGTATATACTATTATAGTGTGTGTGTATATATATATATATATATATATATATACATATATACACACAAACTATAATCATGTTTTAATTTAATAAAATTAATAGTTTCAATTCAAATGTAAAGCAGATTTTTTTTTTAAATGAGGGTGCAGAATTACATACAATTAATTGTTTTTAACAAGAAATAGAGATGCACAGAATATATAGTGCTTGTAAATAATAAAAATATTTAATTTAAATGAACATTAATCATTACCAATATTATCATGAAATGTGTGATAAAATACTGAAGAGAAATAAACATTTAATAACTGCTGATCTAGATCACTTCTTGGCTAATAATAATATTAATGATTAAACTAAAATTAAATATTTGTATTATTTATATACAAAGCAGAATTTAAATACTGTATACTTTAAATACAAATATACAGTATCAATATTTTTTATATAATAAACACGTATTTAAATACGTTTTAATTAATAGCACCAATATTTGTAACAGATTATACTTTATTAGTTGCATGACTGTTAAGCTCAATAACAAAAGATGTTTGAAACAAACAGCAGGAGTTCGTCTAGATCCTCAGATATTCAGAACTTTATAATAATGAAATATAATAATAGAGCAGATATAAAAGCACCCGAGGAATCGGAGGATCCAGTGAGACACACAGAAGGTCAGACGTTTATTGATGTTTGTGTGGAGATGATGGAAACAAAACTAACTAGATTTCTGAAAGCCCTCAATTTAGGCTTCAGGAACGACGTGTTTCAAACCCAGATGACAACGGCCATCGCTTGCCTGACAAAAACATCTCTGGACATCTGCTCACTTCATCAAACCGACAAACAAAACTATTCATGTATGCAACACATGAACCGGTAACACTTTGTTAACATCGTTTCTAAATCAAGACACGTTTTCTGCAGAATCAGCAAAATCACTGAAGATGTTAAGAGTGTAAAATGAGTTTGAGTTTAAAACCAGAACAAACATCTGATAATGAAGCAGAAAAATAAACTTAATGCAAAGTGAAAACAAGAGGATTCTTCATTTTAAGCTCCAATTCTATTGTAAAACAAACCGGATGCTGGTGCTGTCAAGGTGATCTTTAATGTCATTCATTACCACAGTAAATGCCAAATGTACCCTGGTATTTCCATCACGATTCACGACGGAAGCAGCAGAGCTTTCAGATGTTCTTCCAAACCAGCAGGACAAACGTCCTTCCCGGCCACTGCGGTCAGAGGTTCTGAAAACCCGTTCAGAGTTTAATGACCACATGAATATTTAGAGATCTAATTACTCCAGTGGCTTGTGAAGGCCGTTTCTCATCAGACGTCAAACAGACGCTTTCAACCTTCACAAATCATGTCAAAATGGGCTTGAAATGGATCAACAGCTGAATCAATATTGAATATCGTCAGTCTGAACCATCGCAGATCATAGACTTTCACGTCTGCGTTTAACTTTCGAGCAACTAAAGCAAGTTTTCTCACTCGTTCTAGTATAAAAACATTATTTTAAATAAAAAGCATTTGGGAGCATTTTGCACTTTGACTTCATTTCCATGACATTTAAGAGCAATTAATGAGTGTAACTTGACCCGGTGATTTAGTTTTGAGTTTGTTGGTGATTATCATTATTTTCAGTGATTAATTTCGCCTCCAATTTAATGAATTACAGTTACACGAGGAGATCCCGGTAGACGGAATGTTTATTTCTCTTCAGCATTTTATCACACATTACATGATAATATTGGTAATGATTAATGTTCATTTAAATTAAATATTTTTATTATTTACAAGCACTATTTATTCTGTGCATCTCTATTTCTTGTTAAAACAATTAATTGTATGTAATTCTGCACCCTCATTAAAAAAAATCAGCTTTACATTTGAATTGAAACTATTAATTTTATTAAATTAAAAACATGATTATAGTTTGTGTGTATGGAAAAAATTAAGAGACCACTGCAAAACTATCAATTTTTCTGGTTTTACTATTTATAGGTATGTATTTGGGTAAAATTAACATTTTTGTTTTATTCTATAAACTACTGACAACATTTTTCCTAAATTCCAAATAAAAAATATTGTAATTTAGAACATTTATTTGCCAAAAGCAACAACTGGT
Organism: Rhodeus uyekii; assembly: GCA_037043235.1. Taxonomy (NCBI): domain Eukaryota; kingdom Metazoa; phylum Chordata; class Actinopteri; order Cypriniformes; family Acheilognathidae; genus Rhodeus; species Rhodeus uyekii. The sequence continues at coordinate 31,553 of JAWRVZ010000811.1, forward strand.
CAAAATAACACAAAAGATGCAGTGCTGTCAGACCTTGAATAATTGAAAGAAAATCAGTTCACATTTATTTTTTAAACAACACAATACTAGTGTCTTAACTTAGCAAGAGTTCAGAAATCAATATTTGGTGGAATAACCCTGATTTTGAATCACAGGTTTCGTGCGTCTTGGCATGCTCTCTGCCAGTCTTTCACATTGATGTTGAGTGACTTTATGCCACTCCTGGTGCAAACATTCACGCAGCTTGGATTTGTTTGATGGCTTGTGACCTTCCGTCTTCCTCTTGATCACATTCCAGAGGTTTTCAATGGGGTTCAGGTCTGGAGATTGGGCTGGCCATGGCAGGGTCTTGATCTGGTGGCCCTCCATCCACAGCTTGATTGAGCTGGCTGTGTGGCATGGAGATTGTCCTGCTGGAAACACCAGTCCTCAGAGTTGGGGAACATTGTCAGAGCAGAAGGAAGCAAGTTTTCTTCCAGGACAACCTTGTGCGTGCTTTGATTCATGCGTCCTTCACAATCACAAATCTGCCCGATTCCAGCCTTGCTGCAGCCCCCCCAGATCATCACGATCCTCCACCAAATTTCACAGTGGGTGCGAGACACTGTGGCTTGTAGGCTCTCCAGGCCTCCGTCTAACCATTAGATGACCAGGTGTTGGACAACGCAGAAAATTGGACTCATCAGAGAAGACGACCTTATGCCAGTCTTTCAAACCTCAGCCTGCCTCTTCTCTGCTTCTCATTGATGAAGAGCTTTATTCTGGCTTTGCACGACTTCTGCCCTGCCCCTAGGAGCCGTTTCCAACAGTCTTCACCATGCACTTCTCCCCGGCTGCCTTATGCCATTCTTTCTGTAGGTCACTTGAGGTCATCCTACGGTTGTTGAATGACATTCGAATGAGTTAGGGGTCATTCCGGTTGGTGGAGAGTCGTTTTCGACCTCTGCCGGTCTGTAGCTTTGTTGTCCCCAATGTTGCTGCTTGACCTTGTTCTTGTGAACCACCTTCTTTGAAATTTTAAGGATGGAAGCAACCGGACGCTCACTGTATCCCTCTCCCAGTAAAGCCAGAATTGAACCCTTCTTTTCCTTACTCAAAACTTTCCTTTTCAATTTTTTTGTCATGGTCAATAGTTATTTTTTTATTCCAATTACTTTTGAGGCACTACTATCACTGTTTTTGCCAGCCAGCTGATCCTACTGCAAGAGAATAGTGATGACCACTGAAGTGCTTTTTTATTCTTTTCCTTATTAAATAAGATTTGGTTCAGGTAATCACCTAATCAGCAGCTCATTCAGTAGATTGAGGTGTTTCTGTGTTGGAATTAGACAGACATTGGAATGGAATGTCTTCCATACTTGTAGAGATGCTGATTTAAGAAAAAATGTCAGTGGTCTCTTAATTATTTCCAGAGCTGTATATACACACACGAGGAGATCCCGGGAGACGGGCGTTACGGGAGGAGAGATGGACAGAGACAGAGAAGGGCAACAATCAGCCGCAGGACCGGGATTTGCTCATGTGTGTGAGGAGGAACAGGAGGCGCTGTCAGATCCCAACAGAATGATCTCCAGCAGGAACTGGTGTGCATGTTTCTGACCAACCTGCCTTCATGAAGGCCGGACGTCCTCTGGTGGATCCTGTGCTCACAGATCAACACTGGCAGCTCGATCGGCATTTGCCAGAGAACACCAGAACTCAAGTCCGGCGTTGAGATGGTTCCCTCACTGCTGTTAGCCGGGATGAAATCCTCAGAGCCGTTGTCAGAGCTTATGGTGGTGCCGTGACCCTGGTTTCCTCCTGGATCATAAAAAAAGCATGGCCTCATGTGGCTGGAGTGTGTTGACAGTTTTTAGATGCCATTGACTGGCCCTCACCTTCCCCAGACCTGAATCCAATTGAAAACTTCTTGGTCATTATGTATCGGATCCTGATCCAGGTTTGAGAGGAGATCAGGACTCCATCCCATCAGGAGCCGGACACATGGAGCCGAACACACGCCTGACTGACATCATGATTTCCTGTGATCAGGCTGTAACTTCGGTGTTTTACTCTGATTTTTGGTATGATTTTGAATCCAGCTCTCAGTTGTTGATGCTGCTTTTGACTGTTGTCAAATAATTATAGAATGCATATAAACAAAGATGTTCCAATTGAATATTGAATTCATTAACATCCAATATGTGATTTAAGCGTTCCCTTAATTTGTGTTTATCATCTTTTGAGGTGAAATACAAGCTCTTTTAGCATTTAACGTTAAATATGCACCATCATTTGAAGACAAGAAATGCTGCAATGAAGACCCTGCAGTTTTGGCTTTGTGAAGCATCTGATGTACCTGTTCAGAGGCGGTTCTGCGGCTCTGACCTCCAGCGTCTGAAGCTCATATAAGAGGATCAGAGTGTCTTAAGCTCTTCTGATTCAGCGCATCGAACCATCAGAGAGAGACTCAGTTATTCTGATTACAGTCTTACAGAAACACTCCTGGAATATAAAAACGCCGATGGCAGGAAACTTATTCACACACATTTAACACGTTATTACCGGAACTACAGCCATACAAAATTACACTCATTAAAATGAAACTTGTTGCCGAGGCAACATTTCTCATTTTCATTTAAAGTACTAAAATGACTAAAATTAATACATTCAAAAAAATTATTAAAAAACAATAATAGTATCATTATGATGACAGCAATTGTTCTCGCATGATACTTTTTCAAAGACAGCAAAGAGGTCAAAATGGTAATGCCATCATAATATCTGTTAATGACGTATTTCACCAACAAAATAAATGAAAAACACAAAAAAGAATGAAAACAAAAACAATCAGCTTCATATCCACATAAAATGTTTATATAGAAAAAAATGTGTATATCAACTCACACACACTCTCTCTCACACACATACACTCTCAAAGTCACTTGGTCACACACTAACAAACTCTCTCTCACACACACTATCACAGACAATCTCTCTCTCTCACACACACACACACACACACACTCACTCTCGCACACACTCTCTCTAGTACTTACGCATCCTCAAACACACTCACACACACACTCTCTCTCTCTCACACACACTCTCTCTCTCACACACAAATTCACTCACTCACACAATCAAATAACTACAACAAAAACAACGTTTCACATTTTGAGTTGAATTTGGGATAAAATCTCTGGAATTATGAAGGATGGATTTAGGCCGACAGTAAATTAATCATTTTTCTTAATAACAGGCAACCTTGTTTTTTTGTTGTTGTTTTTCTTCTTGTTTGCCATCAAAACTAAATAAATAAACAAGAAAAAAACCATAAGATTAATAAAAAAAAACTAAAAAAACAGTCAGCTTCACATCCACAGTAAATGTTTATATATAAAAATGTTAATTACACACATATATTTGTTATACAGTTCTACATTTATATACATATATTTATGTCATT